>JAJOOR010010965.1:0-43517 GCA_036250505.1 Solanum acaule
TCGATCCTGAGACATGTCCACGCACTTAACAATTCAACCCAACAATATCCCATAGATCCCCCCCCCCCCCCCTTTAATTTGCTCTCCAAATCACCAAAGAATTAGGTTTTTGAAATTATGCATATTGAGTTTATGAAAGATTGATTTAATTAAACAAAAGTGTTCATAGCGATGGCGGGGCCTAGGATCACGATCACGGTTCACTTAAAGTTGAGTGGGTCCATTGATCCATCATCACGATCTTGATGGTTAATGGTCGCAATTGCATTAACCAAGAAATTTGGTTTTGCGATCGTGATGACCATTTCGGTCTTTTGCGAGCGCGGCTCAAAGCTCTTGAATGCATTGAGCAAAGCTGGTGGCATTAATATCAGTTGCATCTGCTCAACTCTAAGTTGCAAAATGTCTTGACGAGGGCTCGAGATTCATTTGGAACCTTGAGAACGCAAAAGAACTATGCTACCCCACCAAAAACAATATTTCGAACTCAACGAAATCAAATATTGACTCAAGTCAACACTTACAAGGCAAATACAATAAAATGTGAAATGGCACAAAATCATTTCGATCACCTCGGGATTCGATCCAAAGGTTGTCCTAAAACAAACTCGATATTCTACAACTAACTACACTGATAGAATTTTCAATTGAGAACGTTTATCAAGAATATTAACCAAAGTCAAACATTAGTCAAACTTTCACAATTATCTCGCCTAACGGCTCAAACTCATGTCGAAAGCCTCCCGATCCAAACCAACCATACCACTGGCCCGAAATGAACCTTTCAAAGCTAATGGACTTGAGGAAATATCATATAACATGAAATTCTCCTGATGTTGACTAAAATCAACTCTTTCACTTTAAAACCTCCAATAAAAGAAATCCCCCCACCAATATCTCTCAACCACCTCGGAAAGTGTGTCACTCATCCTAGCACCCCACAAATACCACAAGGAAGATATATGAAAGGATAAAAGAGCAAAAGGCACACAGAGCAAGCAACTGACCACGAGGATCATTACAACACATGTGTTACGCCTTAGATTTCCAAAAGAATTAAAGACTGGTTCGTACAAGTCAACCATCAGTTTCTAGTTTTGGGTCAACTTCAATCGATTATATCTTTTAGATCATAATGATTTAGGTGGTCCATGACCTATCAAATTGAAGGTCTTTGTGTCCTCTTTACAACGCCGCCAAGTTTGCTTAATTTCGAGCTTAATGTAAAAAGTTATGCATGTTTGAGTGAAGCCTCTCTATTTAAGGCATCTCATTCATTTTAGAAAAGAGTATTTTGGCCTTTTCCTTTTCCCACTAGGATTAAAACGTTTTTCATAACCAATTAAGGGTCTAATTAGATGTTGAACCTCCTTTTTATGTTCCTAAACACTTAGAGAAAATTAGAGAAGAGTTCAAAAGGAGAAAAAGATAGGTTTTGAGCATTTGTCAAGATCCCGTCAATTTTCACCAAGAACATTATTCTTTCCAGGTATGTAAGGGTTCCTTCTGTGAGGGATTTGTTCGTCCTCATGCCATACATCTAATTTACCCACCAAATCGTTGTATCTAAAGGATTCTTGCATAGTTCTTGATTTTTGTTCAAATGTTTAAAAATGGAGGTTGTGAATTCGTTTGTGTTGTGGATCTTGGGTAAGAGTTATGTTTCAAGAAGGTTTGATTGAAAGTTTTTATTAATTCATGTTGTGTTTGAGAATCAATAAGACTTTAGGAGGAATTACTCAATTCTAAACGAGTTAGGACCTTAAATTGAGCATAAAAATTTGTCAGATTTCTAGGTAGGGGGCTGGGGCGGTGCGCCACCAAAGTGTCAGGCTTACTGCCCAGTAATTTGGGGCCTGGCGCCCAAACCAGCAGTGCATCCCAAACTTTGGTCAGTAGTTTCGGGCCTGCCACCCCACGCTAGCAGTGTGTCAGGGTCGCCTGGCCTTTTTCCTTCTATGCTTCGTTCTGAACGTGTTCCTTTGAGTCTTGTCCATGTTCTCTCCTTCATATTAGATCCTAAAGGCTCCATTCATCTTTGAGATATCCAACATGTCCTAATCACATTTCTTAATTTACATTACAAACTAAAGTAAGTTTAAGAGGAAAGTTCAAGAGGTCTTTTTGAGAATTCTTTTGTAATCAACAATGGTTTTGAAATAATTCTTGAGAAAGTAAGTATGAGAATGATAAGAGTCGTATTCATGATTGATAAAGAGTATAAGGGAACTTAGTATTCCCAAATGTAACACTTTTACATTTAAAGAAAGAAATGTTGATTTCTAAATGAGTTTATGAGTTCAGAGATATTTTAGAGTATTACCTCTTTCAGAGGATCTTTTGAGTAATTACCTCAAATTGAGAAAGATTTATGTTTTATACATTTGAGCATGAGTTTATATATTATTGGGAGTATTATTGAGCACCGATATGGGGATGAGTTCAAACAACTCACATTCCTCATAAACCTTATATCCAACATGGTAATGGGTCATACTTTTTAGACGATTCCTTAATAATTTTAAGCATAGCTTAGTGGATCCACTTAGTTTAGGTGTTCTATACCCCAGTAAGGTATACGACAGCTCTGGCAGCGTGAGCGAGATGTTGTATCATCACAAAGCTCATAGTGATCGGTTAGAGAATCTCCCAAATAAAAGTAAAGAATAATTATTGTATTTTTATACATAATTGAGTTTATATATTCTTTTTTATAATGATTTAAACATTGCATATCTTGTTATTGCTTTTATATTGGAGTTGAGTTGATGTGAGTATGTATTCCAATCTTATCAGTTCAGTAGACCCGGGGCGTGATACACTTGGTATCAGAGCACATAGTTCAAGAGTCCTAAAGTGTCTATGATGTCATGTCTGTAGTGTTCTTTTTATCGGTGTGAAGCACGCCACATCTATAATCAGGAAGCTACAACATTTAGGAAATATTTCACTTTCTTCTTACTCTTGTTCGTACGATAGAGTTCAACTGTATAAAAGTTTCCTCTAACTCATGCTTATGTGTGTATTTTCAGATCATGCCTCTACGAAGAGTTGTTCGAGGATGTCCTACAAGGAGGAATGTCAATCCTCAAGGTCAAGAGGTTCCTAATGCACCGAAAGTGCACCCCCTTTCGGCAGATGTCACCAATGCGGAGTTCAGGAATGCAATTCAAATGTTGACTCAGGTTGTGGCAAACCAGGCTGGTCAACAAAGAGTGGGTCGTTAGGATGTGGCTGATACATCCAGAATCCATGAGTTTTTTAGAATGAATCTCCCAGAGTTCATAGGGTCGAATATCACTGAGGATTCAGATAACTTTAAGGAATAACTTCATAAAGTGTTTGAGGTTATGTGTGTTGCCGATGCAAAGCATGTGGAGTTAGCTTCATACCAGCTCAAGGGTGTTTCTAGAATATGACATGATCAATGGATGAAGAGCATGGCAGAGGGTGCACCACTTTTAAGTTGGGCGGTGTTTGAAGGTTTCTTCTTAGGGCGCTTCTTTTCCCGTGAACTAAGGAAAGCAATGGTAAGAGAATTTCTGAATCTAAAGTAGGAGTCTATGAGTGTGCAAGAGTACAACCTCAAGTTCACTCAGTTATCCTGCTATGCTCCAGAGATGGTGGCTGATATGAAAAGTCGGATGAGTTTGTTTGTGTCTGGGCTATTGATAACGCTCAACCACACTTTATCCAATTCTAAGTGTAGGCAATCACAATCTAGTATAAACCCAATGAAGAGTTAGGGTTGATCTCAGATGGAGTGATATGGTAGAGAATTCAATTAAGAAGTGAAAGGCATGTTCTAATCGGTTGTAGGAATAGAAATTATCGAATCCATTAAAGTAAATTATAAGGGTTGACAACTAGTGTCAAATGTGGGGATAAGGTTTGTCAATTAACAACTACTAAAACAGGGGAGTAATCAAGTAGAGAGGGGTCATTGGGGATGTGATCAATTAATTGCCAATTTCGCTATACGGGTGATTACTAATTACCGAAAGTCGCTGAATCTTAGTGGGTAGGCTATAATTTAGATGTAATAGCCATCTCTCGATCAACTATCACGAATCAAGATAATTTTCTCAAACCTCGACAAGCATCACAATTATAAACAACACAAAACCTCAATTTACCTACTCTCTCGAGCTAGATAGGTAGGATCGAATTAAGACTCACACTCTCGAGTTGAATCCACAACAACCAAATCACTACAATTATCAATTGATAATATTAATTATAAAACCTTTTTCATAAGAAAGCATAGAATACTAGACTAGAACTGCATTTGCAACTACAATTCATTAGTTAAAACTCAATTATCAATCGAACCCACTTCAAAACAGTAATTAAATCAATAATTACTAACATACATAAGCTAATTGAGACAATTAATCACACAATTACACCCCCAAGAATGGGGGTTTTAGCCACACATTATAAAAATCAAGAAAATATTATCAACTATGTTCTCCATTAGCTGGGCAACAAAATCCAAGTCTTCACAATGCTTCAAATTAACTTAGAATCAAAACCCAACTTAAAATTCTACTCAAAAACTCTAAGAACAATGTTTGGAATAAAAAATTCAAGGTAAAAACTCTCAAACACTTAGAATAGTTGCTCAAAATGTCGAAATTCGTTAAACTCTTTTTAAAATTTGCATTTATACTCCTCCAATTTTTCTGGTTTTGGACCAATTGGTGGAGTTAGTCGAGTATCGCCGACCATGTTGGCGATGCGCCAAGTGGCCCTCTCCATCACTGTCTTGACTTGCTTCTTCACCATTCAAACTATTTAACTTTAGTCGATTAGAATCTTTGTCCCCGATCCATTCGGCGGTTCGCGAAAGGTCCATTTCTATCGCCGAGTTGGCTTTTTCCTAGGGCTGGCACGCTGTAACTTTTGGCGAGCTGAAGCACCACTCGACGAGTCCTCGAGTGGTCTTGGCGATCGTCAGTTTTTCTTATCTTAAGTTTTTTCAGCTTTTTCGCTCCTTTTTAACCGATAATGTCCTTGCGTTGCACTTTTGCCTTCATAGCTGCAAATTAGCAGTTAAACATCAGTTTAGAGCATAAAATAGGCATCGAGGACACTAAATACTATGAATAATAATCCCTAAATAAGTCGAAAACCCAATTTTATCAACACCCCAAACTTAAACTTTTGTTTGTCCTCAAGTAAAACACAAGATCAATCAGTTCAACAAAGATGTCTACAAACAATGCTACTTAAGACTCAATATGAATGCATACAAGAGGTTCAAACTACTAATGCAATGTTCAATTGTGCACTCTAAGTTTCAAACTGTGACTAACCATTATAAAATGGAACTCAAGCTCACAATGTTTGCTTCAAGTGCAAGCTCAAGCTCAACAAAAGCATTCAAATGCCCTCACACCCAGAATGATTCCATGCTCACACAAAACTGATCAACAATTTAGAATTTCTGAATCAAAAGCAACTCTCACGCTCCCAAAAATAACACATGCATGTACCTATAAGCTTGCCTGAATTTTCCAATCAACATTACTTTTAGCTCACTCAAGATCACAAAGGTCTTTCAAGGCTTGTAACGGGGCTGAGGGTAAAGGTATGATCATTTTGGATTAGTGACTTCTACCTTCATGAAGCATGGCCTGCATTTCACTTTTTCTCCCTCTCTTTTACACTTAATGATTTTCACAATCCACCCTATGTTCTTTTAAGCATGACTCATTGGATACCCCATGTCTTTTGTCCATTTCTCAAACTTTATTTCAACAATTCCTTTCTTTTTCAATTTTTTCTACTTTCACATTTCTCTTTTCTTGTTTTCCTTTTTTTTTTACATGGAGGGGTTACATTTTTTTCAACAAGATCCTTCAAGGGAGAATTTCTCAAATTTCTTGACTTTCCTCTTTTTTCACCACACCCCAACTTTGGCCTAAGTTGGATATTCAAACGAACTAATGCTTCATGAAGATTATAGGTGATGGGACACAGAGGTCAAAGTTGTTCAAGTTTCATCCAAAGAAAAGGGTAGGCTCAAATGGTGCCAAGCTAGGATCACACTCTCACAAGGCAGTCACAAAGAGGTATAAAAGCAATTTTGGTTCACTCTTCACAAATTGTGCCTAAGAACATCTTTATCGTTTGTTTACATTAGTCAATTGGACTAACGGGGAATGTTCTAGGTATTATCAAGCAAACATTTCAAGGAAATCTCACCACACATGGTGTTTACATCCCTACTCTATTCAAATAGGGCAAAACATCGTGGTGACTCAAAAAATAATCAGTTGATTGAATTTTTGAAAGAATTTTAAGAAAAAAAAGAGTTTTAAAGGAGTCGCCACCTAATTTTAGCAAAACTAAGAAACCGATTAAATAATCTACGAAACCATTAGATTCTAGGTAAGGGGTTCAAGTTATTCTGAAGGAAAGGTGTTAGGCATCTTTCGAAATCCACAAATGTGAGTCCCGACTGAATTCTTTTTTTTTTTCAAATTGAAGAGGAGATAAAACTATACACAAGTAAAACAAACATGCAATATACACAAGTAATAAAGTAAACAAGTATTATGAGAAACGACCTAATTTTGCTTGTCGTGAACAATATACACAATAATAAATATAAAATTATAATTTGAGTTCCATTGAAATAGCTTCCATGGGAAGCAACTCCGTGTACCTGTAAAGACACTTAGTAAAGGTGTTAGTAATAAATAAATATGAATAAATCAAATAAAAACTTTAAAATAAAAATACGTCTAATTAACATGGGAGGCATTGAAAATCGATGGTAATTTCTTCATCGGCCAATTTTAACATAAAAAATATATGAACTTAAACTAAATTTCAGTCGTTTAAAATGGGGAGGCCTCTAAAACCGACGGATAAATTTTTTCATTGGCCAATTTTATCAAACAAAGAAATATGAACTTAACTAAATTTACAATGTGGAAGCCTCCAAAACTGACGGAGAGATTCTTTCATTGGCCAATTTTAACATGTACTATATGTAAATCACTTAAGCAATACAAACAAAACAAAATAAACTAAATTTAAGAACATAATATCCAACAAAACATTAATAAGTTTTTGGTTAAATTAGTAAATCATAAACAGTAGCAAAATAATCAAGTGGGCAACACGAAATAATGACAAAAATAAATAGTATAAACTACCAACATTAGCTAAGAACAAAGAAATAACAAAATTACGTTTCCAATTATAACACTTCTTCAGTGATAACATAAATACACCCCAAAGTCATAAAAAAAAATACTAACAATCATAAACTAGACTAAATATCAAAATAATAAAACAATTATCAACTCATATCATACAAACTTTCAATTAAAACCTGGAATTGAATAAAATAATTAACAACCAATAAAGCCAAAATAATGTACGAGTAGTTTTAAGAATAATAGCAATAATAATAATAAAAATAAAAGTATAAAAGCTAAACAAAAGAAAACAAGAATAACAGTAGCTCATTAAAACCAATCAAAACAATCAACAAATTACTAGAAATGATGATAAAAACAACATTCAAAACTACGAACAAGAACAAACAATTCAAAATAATAATAATAATAATAATATTAAATACATGACCCAATTGGTCAAATCAAATAGTAACTTCAAAAATATTCATCAACAATAATACCAAAGAACTGAAAATACATGAAAAAATACCATAGGAAAAGAAGTTACCAGGGGAAGCTTTTTCTAGCCAGATTAGGTCTATTTCGGTGTGACATGGTGGTTGCTGATTGAACTTGCTAGCGACTAGGTGTGAGAGTTGTAGCGTGGTTCACTGGAGTTATACATTTTTCGACCAGATTGGAGCTAGAGAAGAGTAGATCGGCAATGATTTGGAGTTGCTAGTCCATCAGTAGTCTGAAATCTATGGTTTGGACATTTGAGGGCAGTGGGAGTCCCGTTCTTGGAGGTTTTGGCTCGTTGTCTTGCCGGAAACAGCATTGGGGGAGAGAGAACTCGGTCGTTTTTTACGATTTCGCCGGAGAATCTACAAAAATAAGAAAGAAATAGTGAAGATGAAGAGGGAAGGGAACTGGTGGCGTTTTCTTCCTCTTTGCTCCAATGGTGGTTTTGGGTCGGTTTTCGGCTGCTGTTTCAGCGAGCTTTTGAGGTTGTTTCCGGCGGATTTTTGGTGGAGGAGGAACGGTTGTTTGGCAGTGGTTTGGTTCGGGATTTTGGTCGGAAATGGGTAAGGTTTAGGAGTTGTTTCAGTTGGTTGTTTGGTGGTTGAATCTTGTAGAAGAAAAGTGTGGTGGCTGCTCTGTTTTGAGGTGGTAGATCCGAGCTAGTTTCGCCGAAAAATAGGAGGAAAAATGAATGGGCTTTTGGCTTGGAGCAACTGGTTGTTTGTAGGTTGGGGTTTTGGTGGCTGTTTGGAGTTGAATTCGGTGGGGTATTGCCAGAAAATAGGAGAAAATGAATGAGGGTTTTGGGTTGCCGGAGCTTGGCCGGAATTCGAGGTGATAGTGACCGGAAAATTAATAAATAGTGAAACCCATTTTTTAATAAAAATCTAAAAATTTACAATCCTATTCTAAAAATAAATTTACCACCCTTGACATAATGAATAAGCCATTGTTTATATAGAAAATAAAAAATTATCTATAGTACAGTGCCATTCTTTTTAAATCGTGCGCCAAAATCACTAGCATTTAAATATTTTTGTACATGAAATCTTATCCATATTCGAATGAATTTCTAGACTATGCAAAATATCAAAATTAATATTAACAAATGTAACAAATAAAATGATTATTAAAAAGTATAATGAACGTAGCTAATGACATGTAAAAAATGCAATTTATCAGAACTTATGATTTAATCAAAATGAATAAATAGTTGAACGTAGTCAACTGGTTGTAACAAAAAATAATGTAATTAAAATTAACTGATAAAAAAATCCTTAATTTTGACAATTAAGGATAGTTATCGATAAACTTATTTAAAATTATAAAAAATTTATCTTGAACTATTAAATAAATAAAACTTAAAAGTTATGAATTTTGAAAATGTTAGGCCAAAATTGGCTGTCAACAGTTGTACCTTTCGTTGGATATGATTGATGAAAGAAATCGTGGACAACGAAAATTGACAAACCCGATTTTGGCTATATAAAAGTGTAGTTGGAATGTGGTGGAAGTCGATCCCGGACTTGCCTCCAAAAGGTTCCACGTTGTGTTGCGTCCTTGTTGAAGTAGTCCGCACATGTGGCTCAACTGAGAATGCATTCTCTTGGATGTTCTCGAAAAAACAAAGATGAAACTCATCAGTAGAGACAAAATTATAGGAAAAGAGGTAGCATCTCTTACGATACTACAAATGAAGATGATCCATTGGTAGGATAAAAATGAATGTCTATCGGTAGGATTTTGAATATATGTCCATTGGTAGGACAAATGAAAAAAGATAATCCATCGGTAGGATTTTGAATGTATGTCCATCGGTAGTACGAATGAAAAAAGATGATCCATTGATAGGATTTTGAATGTATGTCCATCGGTAGGACGAATTAAAAAAGATGATCAATCGGTAGGATTTTGAATATATGTCTATCGGTAGGACGAATGAAAAAAGATGATTCATCGATTGGATTTTGAATGTATGTCCATCGATAGGACGAATAAAAATTATTTCAACGCAAGTCTCCTCTGACTTGAACGTGGAATAGATAGGGTGCACACCCTTCACCTCCGAATAGATGCAACTTAAATGTAAATATCTTTCAACGCAAGTTTCCTTCGACTTGAACATTGAATATATAGGGTGCACATCCTTCACCCCTGAATAGATGCGACTTAAATGCAAATATCTTTCAACGCAAGTTTTCTTCTACTTGAACGTTGAATAGATATGGTGTGCATCCTTCACCTCCGAATAAATGCGACTTAAATGCAATGGCCTTCTCGGCAAATGAAAATGCAATGGCCATCTTGGCAAAATGAAAATGCAATGGCCCTCTTAGCAAATGAAAAATGCCAATGATGGATGACCCAATGACTTTTCACTGTAACGAGGTGGATGGCTCGATGATTCTCCACTGTAACAAGGTAGATGATCCGATGATTGTCCAACTGTAATAAGGTGGATGACCCGATGATTGTTCAACTGTAACGAGGTGGATGGCTCGATGATTGTCCAATTATCACGAGGTGGATGGCTCGATGATTGTCCAACTGTAACGAGGTGGATGGCTCGATGATTGTCTTGAAAGTGTCATCGCATCAATGCTTTCACCTGCTCTTGTACTTGGAAAGAAACAATTAGTAGACACAATGTCGCCTTAGCTAGCGACTCAGTCAAGAAACCTTCAGAAAAGATTCTTTAAAATGGGATGTGTACAAAATGCATGATCACTAAGACATATGTGAGCAACAAACATTTTTCTCTTGAACAGTTTGTGTTCATTGTGACTCATGTCTTATTGGGAATTTGTACTAGGAGTTGCTGGCTTGCCATGACAATGCTGGAGATTTGCAAGTTGACTTTGAACTTCAAGCGATGTTGAATCATTTGAAGTTGACTACCAAACTTCTGATAGTACTTGTTGGAATTTTTGAGGTATTCTGTTCCAGTTAGAAGTCTTGGCAAATCACAAAATGAGCTCCATTCTTGACTTGATGGAGATAGCATCTTTATTGTGAATTTTGAGATCTCAAAATTCGGTCCCAATTTTTAGCACAAGGAGAAAAGAAAATCACACTGGGTATATGATTGAGCCGTCGTGGCGCCTACATATCCTGTTGAGCCAGGAATCAGGTCAAATGTAGTTCCAATCCTGTAAATGATGAATACTGCAAATAATCTGAGACAAGATCATCAGTAGAAAATGTACAATATGAACATGATGAAATTGAAAAATGATATTCCTTGCGATATTCAAAGTCTAAATACAAAAGACATGTCATATATTTTGGGACGAATGACCCAATGAAGTAAAATAGGGGTCTCACAATAACATGATTAGCCTAATGTCACATTTTACTGTGAACAAACCAAAAAGGAAATGAAAATTCTTCTTTTTTTTTTTAAGGAAAGAATCTAAACAAAAATATGTTTTGAAAAACATTAAAGGGCGGGTGCTTGCTCACCTCTTTTTTTCTTTTCTTTTTTGTTTTCATAAAATAAAGAATGTGAAGAGATAGTCAAGTCTTGACTACAATTGGTACCAAGAGTTAGAATCGCACGTAATTTTTTTTTCTTTTCTAACTAAGATTGAATTCAAGGTAATTCCTACAGATTCAAGTGGTACCTCCAACATACTTAAGAATTAAAAAGATATGTTTATCTTGCTTCAAACAAAGGTTTTGAATTGTACCAATCCTCATGTTTCAAGTGTCCTCACAAAAAGAAAAGTCATATTTCACACATATTTGAAGCGTTTTATTTTAGGACATTTTTTGAAGTCCACTCACACTCACAACAATGTTCAATGTATGCAACTGTGATACCATATGCTTGGCCCTTACGTAAATCTCCACTAATGTGAGAACATTTGGAATAAGATCATGTAAGGCCTGTCATTGGCTTGTAATGTAGGCTTAGGGACGGGTAGGATATATATTTGGGATAAGAGTGACTTAATTCCTTCTTGAGCGTCACAGTGAATTTGTGCTTTTGATGATTGATACGCCTTTAGCGTTTGATCCTCTTCGTTGTCCCTTTTTTACTTCTATTGAATTCTTATTTGTTGGAGCTTTTTCTTTTTCACCCCTTTGTTTTGAAGTTTTCTCCCCTTTTGTTGGAGTTTTTTCCTTGTCGTCTTTCATTGACCTTGTAGGGGTGTTTTTGTCTTTCTTTATTTCTTTCCACCTTCCTTTTATTTTTCCTTTCTCTAGAAGTCATTTTTGCTTCCTTGACTTCGGGAGACTTTATATATTTTTTCTTCGACAACTTCAAACTTGAATCTTCTCTTACAATTTTCACATCTTTGGTGCGCTCAAGAAGGTTGGGCCAAGAGAGAGATAGTGCATGTAAGCACTCAAAAGGGGTAGTTGCTAAGATGTGGTTGTCCAAAGAAAAAGCTTCAGGCTCGAAGTAAGGAAAACTAGAGATTAATGTCATTTGGTAGGGTTTGAAAGGCACAATCGGGTCAAAGAAGGCGTACAATCCTTTCCCAAACCAAACAATACTCAGGATTTCGCCTCGAAAAACATTTAGGCCAAGTTCTAGATCAACAGTGCAATGCAATTGAATTTCAATCTAAAAGCTCACCACATAATTCACATGAAAGCATGAGGTTGGTTTTATTATTATCTTGAATGCATGCAAGAGAATTTTCAAGCATAACAAAAGTATAAATGAGAGGTACCAAAAGAATCTATGGTTTACCACAAAGTCAGTCATTTTCATCATATTGAATAGTTTTACATGCTCCCAACTGCATTGGTCTCATTTGAGCTGAAGACATGACTCTTTTAATATGTACAAAACATTTTTTTGAAAGAATGAATAAATACCGAACCTAAGAAGGGTTGCCTACATATCTCATCAAGATGAGAATCAGGTGTGCGTAGTTCATGCAGATATGTTTTTTCAAAAATATGCACAAACTATTTGAATTTTTTTATTTTTTTATTTTTTGAATTTTAAAGAATGAATACCGAACCCAAGAAGGGCTACATACGTATCTCACCGAAATGAGAATCAGGTGTGCGTAGTTCATGCAGATTTGTCTTTGAAAATATGCACAAACTATTTGATTATTTTTTATTTTTTTTAACTTAAAAGAATGAATATCGAACCCAAAAAGGGCTGCCTACGTATCTTATCGAGATGAGAATCAAGTTCGCGTAGTTCGTTCAGCCATGTTTTTGAAAATATGCACAAACTATTTAATTTTTTTTTTAATTTAAAAGAATGAATACCGAACTCAAGAAGGGTTGTCTACGTATCTCACCGCAATGAGAATCAGGTTCACGTAGTTCGTGCAGATTGTTTTTCTAAAAATATGCACAAACTATTTGAATTAATTTTAATTTTTTTTTTAAAGAATGAATACCAAATCCAAGAAGGGCTACATACGTATCTCACCGAAATGAAAATCATGTATGTGTAGTTCGTGGAGATATGACTTTGAAATATGCATAAACTATTTGAATTTTTTTTAACTTAAAAGAATGAATACCGAACCCATAAAGGGCTGCCTACGTATCTCATCGAGATGAAAAAAGCAAGTTCGCGTAGTTCATTGAGATAGGGCTTAAAACAATTTTAAGATTTAGACAAACTCGGGGTGATTTCTTGTATCCTCCTAATTGTCGATCTTTGTATTGTATGTTAAATATGGCCTCCGAATTCCTATAGTAATCACTTGTTGTTGTATTCCTTTTTGGATGTCTTTTCAAACTGTGTATACTCTCAATTATACAAGAACTATACATTAATATCACCATCCCCGACTGTTGTCGGGGATGATTTTTCTGCAAAAATACAAGAAATGTGTGAAAGCAGGGTCAACATGCAAAATAACAAAAAATAAACGTGTGTGACCTAATAGTCAAAGACCTCCCTGATTATCTTTTTGATTGGGTGTTAGTGTCTTGTGAACTCCAAAGACTCAAATTTCACGAGTCCTCCTGTCCCTTGCAACTTCGAATGGACAAATGACTTCCAAATTCTGACACAAATCAACCTCTCGCTTAAAAAGAAGAAAAACTCAAAAGATAAAAGTGTTAGTTCATGTAATCCCTCATTCATTCATCAATTTCATTGCCTCTTCCATGTCCTAGGTGTGGACGAAGACCGAGACATAATAATAATCTGAATATCACACAAAGAATTAATTAAACACATAAGCATTGTTTTAATTAAAGACAAACTCAATTATATCACATAGCATACAAACAATTGTTGCGCATCTTATACAAATATGTGATCCTTTTGTGCCAAGGGTAGGCCAATCGATCTGAAGGATGTAGTATGTCATTTGACAATATCTCAATGCCCCGTAAAACACTTTATACAAATTTTATAAATTAATCAAATAAGGTTACAAAATGAGGAAAAATCGATACAATTACCAATCCCACGCAGGGGTATCATCTTAACTAAGCCTTCGTGAAAGGTACTTCCTTCTTGAACTTTTCCTCATCTTCGAATGCCAACACCTTTAAATGGAATGGGAGCTTGTAGAGTTCTTTCTTCGACTAGAGTAAGCTATTAAGATAAACCCCAAGCCCAAGAGACAATGAATTGTCAAATGACGTATACATCCTTCAAATTTAAACACATAATTATGATCGTCCATTCAGGCCGAAGGACATTTTGGACTCAAGGTAGTCTTTCTAATAGACCCAACACGCCTTAGGTATTGGGTCATCTTAGATCAATGCGCTAAATCAGGGTTTTGGTTTCGCTCTACACTAGTTGACTAAGAGTGGCTTCTGAAAGATCGGGAACCCAAGCGAACAACTTAGGTTGGAACTCATAACAACCATTGGACGTTTGACGTACCAATAAATTACCGATCATTCTGGAAAAAGGGTCGAGTATAAAAAGTTCGGTTGCGATTATGTAGAAACCGTTCTAAATATACTATACATACAAGTCGGAAATGTCATGAATGCAATGACAGTTTACATACAATTAAACAAATAATGAATAAACCACAAGTACAATATACAAACAATAAACAAAATATACAACACATAAGATATAACACAATAAAAGAAATACCTCCTCAATTTGAAAGAATAAATTCATAATGGTTAAAATTTCTATATCCCCAACGGAGTCGCCATTCTGTTCACATCTCTACTCTATTCAAACAGGGCAAAATGTTGTGGTGACTCGAAAAATAATAACTTGATTGAATGTTTGAAAGAATTTTAAGAAAAAACAGAGTTTTAGAGAAGTCGCTACCTAATTTTAGAAAAACTAGGAAACCAATTAAATAATCTACAAAACCATTTGATTCTAGGTAAGGGGTTCAAGTTATTCCGAAAGAAATGTGTTAGACATCCTTCGAAATCCACAAATGTGGGTCCCAATTGAATTCATTTTTTTTTCAAATTGAGGAGGAGATAAAACTATATACAAGTAAAACAAGCATGCAATATACACAAGTAATAAAGTAAAAAAGTAATATGAGAAATGACCTAATGTTTGCTTGTCGTGAACAATATACACAATAATAACTATAAAATTATAATTCGAATTCCATTGGAATAGCTTCAGTGGGAAGAAACTCTGTGTACCAGTAAAGACACTTAATAAAAGTGTTAGTAATAAAATAAATAATTATGAATAAATCAAATAAAAACTTCAAAATAAAAATCCATCTTATTAACATGGGAGGCCTTGGAAATCGACGATAATTTCTTCATCGGCCAATTATAACATACAAAATATATGAACTTAAACTAAATTTCTGTTTTTTAAAATGGGGAGGCCTCTAAAACCGACGGATAGATTTTTCATTGGCCAATTTTATCAAACAAAGAAATATGAACTTAACTAAATTACCGTCTTTTACAATGTGGAGGCCTCCAAAACCGATGAAGAGATTCTTTCATTGGCCAATTTTAACATGTAGTATATATAAATCACTTAAGCAATACAACCAAAACAAAATAAACTAAATTTAAGAACATAATATCCAACAAAACATTAATAAATTGTTGGTTAAATTAGTAAAGCATAAATGGTAGCAAAATAATCAAGTGGGCAACACAAAATAATGACAAAAATAAATAGTATAAACTACCAACAATAGCTAAGAACAAAGAAATAACAAAATTACTTATCCAATTATAACACTTCTTCAATGATAACATAAATACACCCCAAAGTCATAAAAAAAAAAAAAAAAACTAACAATCATAAACTAGACTAAATATCAAAATAATAAAACAATTATCAACTCATATCATACGAACTTTCAATTAAAACCTGGAATTGAATAAAATAAATAACAACCAATAAAGCCAAAATAATGTATGACTAGTTTTAAGAATAATAGCAATAATAATAAAAAAAAAAAAAAGTATAAAAGCTAAACTAAAGAAAACAATAATAACAGTAGCTCATTAAAACCAATCAAAACAATCAACAAATTACTAGAAATGATGAAAAAACAACATTCAAATCTACGAACAAGAACAAACAATTCAAATAATAATAATAATAATATTAAATACGTGACCCAATTGGTCAAATCAAACAGTAGCATCAGAAATATTCATCAACAATAATACCAAAGAACTGAAAATACATGACAAAATACCATAGGAAAAGAAGTTACCAGGGGAAGCTTTTTCTGGCCAGATTCGGCCTATTTCGGTGTGACATGGTGGTTGCTGATTGAACTTTCCAACAATTAGTTGTGAGAGTTGTAGCGTGGTTCACCGGAGTTATACATTTTTCAACCAGATCGGAGCTAGAGAAGAGTAGATCGGCAATGATTTGGAGTTGCTAGTCCATCAGTAGTCCGAAAGCTATGATTTGGACATTTGAGGGCAGTGGGAGTCCGGTTCTTGGAGGTTATGGCTCGTTGTCTTACCGAAAACGACATTGGGGGAGAGAATACGGGGTCATTTTTCGCCGGAGAATCTACAAAAATAAGAAAGAAATTGTGAAGGGGAAAAGGGAAGTGGACTGGTGGCGTTTACTTTCTCTTTGCTCCAATAATAGTTTTGGATCGGTTTTCGGCTGCTGTTTCAGCGAGCTTTTGAGGTTGTTTCCGGCAGATTTTTGGTGGAGGAGGAACGGCTGTTTGGCAGTTGTTTGGGTCGAGATTTTGGTCGAAAATGGGTGAGGTTTAGGAGTTGTTTCAGTTGGTTGTTTGGTGGTTGTTTGGTGGTTGAATCTTGGAGAAGAAGAGTGTGGTGGCTGCTCTGTTTTGAGGTGGTTGTTCCGAGCTAGTTTAGCCGGAAAAGAGGAGGAAAAATGAATGGGGTTTTGGTTTAGAGCAGCTGGTCGTTTGTAGGTTGGGGTTTTGGTGGTTGTTTGGGGTTGAATTCGATGGGGTTTTGCCGAAAAAAAGGAGAAAATGAATGAGGGTTTTAGGTTGCCGGAGCTTGGCCGGAATCCGGGGTGGTGGTGACTGAAAAATTAATAAATAGTGAAATCCCTTTTTCAATAAAAATCTGAAAATTTACAATTCTATTCTAAAAATTCACCACCCTTGACCTAATGAATAAGCCATTGTTTATATAGAAAATAAAAAATTACCTATAATACAGTATCATTATTTTAAAATCGTGCGCCAAAATTACTAGCCTTTAAAAATATATGTGCATGAAATCTTATCCATTTTCGAATGAATTTTCTAAATTGTGCAAAATATCAAAATTAATATTAACAAATATAACAAATAAAATGATTATTAAAAAGTAAAATGAACGTAGCTAATGACATTTTAAAAATGCAATTTATCAGAACTAATGATTTAATCGAAATGAATAAATATTTGAACATAGTCAACTGGTTGTGACAAAAGATAATGTAATTAAAATTAACTGATAAAAAAAATCCTAAGTTTTCACAAATAAGGATAGTTATCGATAAACTTATTTAAAATTATAAAAAATTTATCTTGAACTATTAAATAAATAAAACTTAAAAGTTACGAATTTGAAAATGTTAGGCCAAAATTGGGTGTCAACATATGGCATTCAACACAATTATCAAACAAGACTCTACAATTTTCAGCTAGCATGCAACGATCATCACAAGAGATCAACTCAACAATCAACTAGTCACAATGAGATGCTAAAAGTTCACATATGACTTGTGCAACTCAATTTGCCTCATTGGTGTCGCGCACACATATCATTCAATTGAGAGCGTTATTCAAGTCATCAGTATTGATCACAATGCACACTCAAAATTACAAGAGAACAACCACATTCACACACATTAAGAGGTGGCAATTTTTTAATTTGGTTCAAAACCAACATTTGCATTAAAAACAATGGATCAAAACCAATATATACCAACAAAAACCAACATTCACACAAACACAAAAATAGCAAAAATATCCATAAAACAGCCCAAAAGAGGTAGGTATAGAAATACCTTACCCCGCCAAACTAAACTAGTAATTGTCCTCAAATGCAAAGAAATCAATAAAACAAGTCTAAACAATAAACAGAAAGAGAGTCAAAATCCTCCTGTCAGGCTAAGCTTGGGTGAACTCGGCATGT
The DNA here is from genome assembly GCA_036250505.1 of Solanum acaule. Lineage (NCBI taxonomy): Eukaryota > Viridiplantae > Streptophyta > Magnoliopsida > Solanales > Solanaceae > Solanum > Solanum acaule. The sequence goes on from JAJOOR010010965.1 coordinate 18,177, forward strand.
CTGTGACTCTCTCTGTCTAGGCATCAGTGCCCGGCTCTAAATCATCTTTCACTCCACTGGAGCCCACCATAGATGTTCCCTTAAGATGCCTCCACAGATGTCTAGACCATAGCTCCCTCGAGGTCCTCTAAATCCTCATTGATCGCTGCATCTCAAACACCCAGCTCCTTCTCATCAGTATCGGCCTCAGACTTTGCATCTGCATCATCTCTAGCAACATCTCTGATCATAGAAATCTTAGAACTGCCCAGGAAATCTATACTCGGAACCTCCAGAAAATCCAAAGTGCCGAATAACATAGAGTGATAAGTGGATTTCAGCTCATCCACATCGCGCTGCAACCCAACAATATCGGCCTTCAAGGTCGTCACATCCTTAGAAGCACCCTGGCCCTGCTCACAAGCCTTCGTTCTCACAGTTAGGGCATCTAGTACCAATCCATGGGCATCACTTATCTCCCAATTCTCTCTCAACTCAGCCCTGGTAGGGACTAGGGCAGCAACAATAGCCCTCTCAATAATGCCAGGCACATCAGCCTCTACTCGGGAGGCACGAACATCAGCAGACTGGGCTAGGTGGCCCATCTTGTATAACATAGTCTGGGTAATCGGGGCTCTAAAAGAAGTAGCAGCAGCGGTATGAGGGGGAGCAGCAGTAGAATCAGAAGGTGCATAACTAGAAATGCTAGGGATACCTCTAGGCTCACTAGCCTAAGTAGGAAAAATTGCCTATGTCGGCAACATATCCACATCAACTACCGAGGAAGTATCCATCGGTACAGCTCTCTTCCACTCAGCCTCGCCTTGAGTGTTCTCGGCATCTATCCTCCGGATGTCAGTACAGGAAGTAAGAGTCACTTCCACATCCGTCTTCTAAATCAACGGTACCTTGGAAGGCCTGCATAGCTCTATAATAAGGACTGGAAAAGTAAGAAAGGTATGACTCTATTTTTCTCTCATGGCCATCTCTTGCTAGATGATAAGACCAAGACTAAGTCTCTCCCGATCCATGATACAACCCAACAACGCAGTCTTCGGACGCCTGAGAATAGGCTCGTTCTGGGATGGCATCAAAGTGCTATTGATAAACCCTAACCAATATCTGGAAGCCATATTCATGCCTTTCTTCTCGATAAGCACACATGCCTCAATCCACCACGGTGTAGTGTCTGATATCAATGGCGCCAACCAACTCGTCAAATCATCTAGGATCTTCTTCTGTATTTGACCTTCTAATAAGTGAATGATATTCCTTGTGCATCCTAGCACCTCAATAATATCAGTACTGCTACATTTTACCTTTCGGTGTTGCACCACGACATGGTCAACCGGCTTGAATTAGTTGGCCTTCTTCTTCCTTTAGGTACCAGCTTCCCATACTCGATATAAAATTCTCGGACCCAAGTAGGATATAAAAGCCTCGGGAATAGTGAAGATTTTGAACTTGTGGAACTTGATAGTATTCCACACCTCTGGGTACAGATCTACAACACTATTTGTAGACAAACGCTTCTCTTTTAATATGGTCCTTAAACCTGCACCCTTCAGTCGATTTAATGATCGGGGTAGGGTAATCAGAGCTGGAGGTGGAGGAGGAGTAGGTGGCACTGGGATCCTGGCTGGATCATGCATAGATTTGGAGCGTAGCTCCACTCTCCTAGTTTAGAGAGTCTGACACGGAGGTCGGCGAACTATCACTCGAGTTGCCCTTACTTTCGAAAATAGTGAGGTGGGTGGCATATATGCCCTCGTTATCGGTGCTCTCCACCGTAGGCGTTGGCACCACAAGCCCCTTTCCCTTGCCTTTTCCCCAGTTGGAGGAAGTTTGGCTTGTATATTCCGAAAAAGTGCAACACCCTCATTAATGACAATGCTCTGTGCATGATTTCGGGGTGGTTGATTTCTTTCCAGTACCTTAGGTCTAGCCATTCCTTTAAAACAAACCTCAATACGTTAGACTCAATTTGAATAATTTCAAAGGTGTAAAACTGTGCAAGAAAGCTCGCCAAGTATTTCGGCGAGTCACCGAACCCATTTGGCGAGCCAAGTCGGGCTCGCCGAATGGTCTAGCATAAAATTACTCAGAAATTAGAACAAGTCGATGATATTCAAGGCCTTTTGGCAGATTACCGACACCATTCGGCGAACTAAAAGTAGCTCGCCAAAAGTTATTGAATATTTTTGAAAAATAGGGGCGCAGAAGGGCGATATGAATGGGCATTCGATGAGTGAACACGGCGAGCTCAGGCATATCACCGAATGTTATAGCATAATTTCCACAATTTTGAAGAATAAAAAGGGCGATTCAAGGGTCGTTAGGAGAATTGTCAAACCATTCGGTGAGCTCGACTCAGCTCACCAATTAGTCCAACGTTCCAGATTTTGGCCCTGACCTTCAATTTCTAACCTGTAGCCCACAAGAACAAAATTAAACACCTATTCTATGAAATTAAGCCTAGAACCAATACATTAATGACTTCGGGGTACTCCAACTTCCCCCGATTTGTCCAAAATTGACCAATCAACATCTTTTACCCTTAAGAATGAAGTCACCCACTCTATCATTGGGAAAAATCAGTCAATTACCCAAAACATATGCAACACAACCTGCAATTTTAATCAAGCACACACACGGAATTTCACACTTAAAAGGCTAAAAATATGAAATAAAACACGACAAGGGCATACATTACCAACAAAAATTCAATCAATTAATATTATGCAAATACAACAGCAAGGCAACAATTATGCATTTGAAATTACAAAAATTTAAAGGCGGGGTTCGGATAACCAACCTCAATATTGAGTAGGTGAGTGCTAGGCTATAGAATATAAGCAAAATGCACCAAAGTCCACCCCCGAGCAATTGATCCCACACAAAAATGCATGAAGAACAAGCACGGAAATATAAAATGTGGTTGTGAAAGTGTAAAAGCCAGAAAATATGAAATGAGGGAGTTATTTGATTTTAAAGCAGATTAACCCTTCTTGACTATTCAGATCGCGCGCTAGTTGGTGATGGTCACTTATGTCGCCGACACATTCGGCGATGCGTCGAATATCTCTTTTGTCCGCGATCTAGGTCGGGCTCCCCGACCTGTTTGGCGAGTCGCCAACTGGTACCTTGGCTCGCTTAATTGCTCCTTCTCCCAAAATTTCAAATTTTCAACCTACACATTCAATACGTGTTATTCAAACAGGAATAATTAAAGCTCAAAAACTTGGGTTGCCTTCCAAAAAGTGTCTTATTTAACGTCGTGGCATGACGAGGATACTCATTCATAATTAATTTGTAGGGTTAGCCATGGTGTCACTCATAATCCTTCTTTTGGTCTTGGATTCAAATGAGTCGAGATTTGAACCATTTGTGTTTCCAGTTGTTTAATAGACACGGAGTGAGAAATAACCATCTGGTTTAGGGTTGAGACGTCCTCCTTCATTTCTTTAAGTACTTTGTCTGACCCTTCCAATTTATTGAGAATGCGTGCAAGCATATCTTCAGTGCGGAAGTTTTCCGCATCAGCCCTTTGCTCTTTTGTCTTTTGACGTTCATGGAGAGGTACATATCTCTCATTTTCACCATCTCGTTCCCTCCAGTTAGTACCACGATCACGCCATTCCCTATCACAATCCTTCCAACCTTCATCGCGCTCTGTATTCCAACCTTGGTTTCCACGTGGCCTTGGATAATTTTGGAGGAAACCTCCTCCCTGATTTGCTAGAAAGTGTAGTTCTTCATTGTACAAAGCTTCAAAGTGCACATCATCGAGTTTTACTCCGCTAACTCCAACTGCATTCACGGCCTAAGAACCACTACCCATGACATGTTTTGACAAAAGATCCATTTGGGTCATCATTTTAGCCATGGTTTCATCCCGCTCTTGGTCCTTTTCTATTGGTTACTTGGTCATCCTGAAAGTCAAAGGAGACACTTGATCCTCCCTAGTATACCAAGCCCGGTTTATCTTCGTCATCTCATCAAGGAGAGTCGACGCTATTTCAAAACGTTGCTGCATAATTCCTCCTTGGACAAGATGGTCAGCCACACCTTTGTTGACTGAATCAAGACTCCGGTAGAAATGTTGTAACAATACATTGTTCGGGAGTCAATGAGTCGGATATTGAAGTAACAACTTCTGAAACATCAGCCAAGTTTCATGGATTGGTTCACCATACAACCGTTTGAAACCCTGGATATTATCTCTCAATGTCATCATCTTCAAAGGAGCCAATTTTTTTATGTAGAACGCCTCGGTAAGCTCTTCACAAGACGTAATCGAATCCTTTGGTAGATCAGCTAACCACCTTTTCGCTTCCCTATCAAAGAAAAAGGAAACAACTCGAGTCAGACTAGCTCTTGTGAGATGTTCTTGAATGAGAATGGACCACACACATCCACAAAGTTCCAAATATGGTCATAGGGATCCTCATGAGTAACCCTTCCGAATAAACCTTTCATTTGTAATAGTTGCAATATCGTGCTAGTCACATGGAATACATCATTTCTGTCACGACCCAGGGTTACACCCTAGATGTAACATGGAATATAGAATCATGAAGAACCCTATACAAGCCACTTATCTTTCATAACATAAGAAATAAAACAATAAAAGTAAAACAATAGTCCAAGTCCGAAAATTTCCATTCCAAGCTTAATCATTATCCATGGAAAGATATCATTCAATAACCAATCCAAGCTAGGTTCATTAGGATAACTCTTAATCTTTGATTCACTTAGGTGAGAAAACCGTTCAACCTTCGAATCCTTATTATGTGAGAAAACCTATCAGATCTTGTTTTTATGTGTATATAAGAAAATTCTTTCAATAACACATCATCATCATCATTATTGATACTTTACACTCAAAGCATCCTTACAATATTTGCATAGATTTCATAAGAACATGTATAATTCCATAATTTACCTTTCAAGGTTCAAAACTCACTTTCAATCATCAGCATTTACAAAACATGGATTAGATATGGATTTTATCGTAAATTCATGTAAAGCTAGCAATACATGCTTTATTTCATAAAACTCTTCCTTATTAACCAAAATCCCACATCACATGCTCATAACTTGGAAACATGGCGATTAGATGGTTTATAGGGGAAAGCATCAGAAAATCATAGTACTTCATCAATTCATGAATAAGAGATCATAATTCAATCATTTAAATCAATAATCAAAAGAACTCATGATAATTAAAGAAAACCTTAACTCAATTGGGGATTTCTAACTTTGAAAATAGAAGAATTTGGGAACTCCATGAATGGAAGGAATCCATAGATGAAAACTATCATACCTTGAAGCCAATTGCTAATCTTCAATGGAGGAATTGAGACTTGAATTGAAATTCTAGGTTGAATCCTTCTTCTTCAAACTTTCTAGAGAGAGAAATATTTTGGAATTCTTGTTTTAGATTCTTGAGAGAATGGGTCTTAAATTGGGGAAATTTGGGGAAGAACTCTTATATATGCATTTAGGTGAAGAGTAAAATAACGTAGTATCAAATTAGAATAATCTAAAAGGAATTTTAAGACCTGACTTAAAAACTGAAAATAAGGTACACTGGAGCTTGCCAAAGGCCACCCGACAACTTGCCAAGTGAGCCTTTAGCTCACCGAAATTTACAGTAAGTCAACTTGGGGGCTAACTTAACTTAGAAGATGGGGAGTCGACTTTGGAGACATGCCGAATAGAACGGCGAGTTTGACTTAGTTCGCCTAAAGTTCCTATATACTGGATGCTGAAATCGAGTCAATAAGGCGAGGAGCTCTACTCGGCGGACAGTCAAGTCGACTCGACGGGTCGCCAAGTCGACTAAGAGGTGAATATTTTCCATTCTATGAATTTGAGGTTTTTACATTATCTACCCCTTGGGAACATTCGTCCTTGATTGGATTTCTTGACACCTCTTAAAGGAAACAACTCAAGACTAGCAGCCCATCATGCATGCAATCACATAAATGCACAAATACAAGAAGGAATCCTCAACTCCAAACTAAATCATACTCTTATCTTCATATCATGAAGTTCACATGAAACTCATAATCAAATGCATATATTCAAAGAGAAAACGTCAACTCCAAGCTAACCATACTCAATGTACCATAAGAAAGGTAGGAACTATACCTAGCAACCCAATATGCATGAAGGTTCAAAATTTTACTCATATTCAAGGAGGAACTACCATCTCCAAGCTAAAAGCATGCTCAACACAATCTCATAGAGGCTATATGCAATTCATTCTCAAAAAGCATAGTTAAAGCATGTTCAACAACTCATCTCATGAAGTCTAGGGCAACTCATACTCAATGCACAACAACATGAGGAAAACCAATCATGTAAACTCATTTTCTTTCAAAACACAAGTTTTCGTGAACATGCATAACCTAAGGAAATCATGGGAATATCTAAAACACACATGACTTCAAACAAAGAGAAAACCATGAGGAACTGATTACCTCAAGCTAGAGTATGAGTAGAAGGAAAGAGATGAGGATATCGGGACATCATATCGGCCTCAGGCTCGTCAACTAACTGATTCCTCCACAACACTTTCACTGAAGCTACTTATTTTTTTCTCAATTTCTTGACTTGCTAGTCTCGAATCTCAATTGGAACTTCCTCATAAGAAAGATTTTTCTTAACTCCCAAACCTTCTAAGGAAATTATGGATGTCGGATCACCAACACATTTCTTCAACATAGAGACATGGAAAACAGGATGCACTGATGCCAACTCATTTGGCAAATCTAGCTCATAAGCAACCTTACCAACACATCTCAAAATATGATATGGGCCTACATATCGGGGACTAAGCTTCCCTTTATTACCAAACCTCATTACACCCTTCATGGGTAGATTTTCAAGTAAACCCAATCATGAACATCATACTCAAGATCTCTTCTTCTTATATCAGCATGTGGCTTTTACTGACTTTGAGCCATTTTAACCTTTCTCTAATAAGTCAAACTTTCTATGTGGCCTCATATACCAACTCGGGACCTATTAGGGAAACTTCACCCACCTCAGACCAACCTATAGGATATCTACACCTCCTACCATACAATGCTTCAAATGGAGCCATATTAATACTCGAGTGATATATATTATTATAAGCAAACTCAATCAATGGAAAATGGTCATCCCAATTACCCTTAAAATCAATCACACAAGCTCTTAACATATCTTTCAAAGTTTGGATAGTACACTCCACTTGCCTATTGGTTTGTGGATGAAAGGTCGTACTACGCTTAACCCGAGTACCAAGACTCTTTTGGAAAGATTTCCAAAACTGAGGAAGTGAATTGGGTACCACGATTGGAAATAATGGACAAAGTCACTACATGCAACTTTACCATTTCTCTCAAGTACAACTTGGCATAGTCCTCCGCCGACTAGGAAATCTTGAGGGGAAGGAAAAACGTCAATTTTGTCATCCGATATACTACAACCAAAATCGAGTTATGTCGTCGCCGGGTCTGAGGCAAACCAACAATAAAGTCTATGTTCAAATATTCCCACTTCCAAGTAGGAATGCTACTATCTTGGGACAAACCTACCAGTTTCTGATGCTCAACTTTCACTTGTTGGCAATTTAGATAGTTAGACACAAATCACACAATATCCTTCTTCATCCCATTCCACCAATAGACCTCCCATAAATCACGGTACATCTTAGTGGCTCCCAGGTGAATGGAATACCGCGAGCTATGAGCTTTTGACAAAATTTGTTACCTCAAGTCATCAACATTTGGAACGCATAAATGACCTTGATATATAAGTATAGCATCTCCCCTTAGGAGAGCCTCAACGGATTTCTTCTTTTAATTCAACTAAAATTGGATCAAGACCTTGCTTGGCTTTCACATCCACAACAAAAGACGATCCCAAATCATTGTGAACCATAACGCCACCCTTTGTAGAGTCCACTAAGTGAACACTTAATCGGGCCAATATATGAACATCTCAAACCAACTCTTTCTTTTTTTCTTCAATATGGGCAATACTACCATAGATAATCGACTGAGAGCATCAGCTACCATATTTGCCTTACCAGAGTGATAGAGAACACTAATGTCATAATTCTTTAATAATTCAGGTCACCTTCTTTGGCGAAGATTTAGATCTTTCTGATTAAGCACATATTGGCAGCTTTTGTGGTCGGTAAACACATCTACATGAACACCATTCAAATAATGCCTCCAAATCTTTAAGGCAAAAACAACCACCGCTAATTCTAGGCCATAGGTAGGATAATTCTTCTCATGAATTTTAAGTTGCCTTGAGGTGTAGGGGATAACTTTCCCATTTTGCATAAGCACACACCCTAGCCCATCTTGACGCATCACAATAAATCACAAAGCCATTAGTGGTAAATGCAACACAGGAGTGGAAGTAAGTCTATCTTTCAACTCTTGGAAACTCTTCTCACACTCTTCGAACTATATGAACTTAGCCTTCTTTTGAGTCAAAGTCGTCAAAAGAGAGGCAATTGAAAAGAATCCTTCAACAAACCTTCGATAGTAACCGGTTATACCCAAGAGACTTCTTATATTCGAAAGGGTTAGAGGTCTAGGCAAAATCTTGACCGCATCCATTTTCTTAGGATCTACCTCAATGCCCTTACTTGAAACAATATTACCAAGAAAAGCTACAGACCTTAGCCAAAATTCACATTTGTTAAACTTCACAAAGAGTTGTTGTTCCTTAAGGATTTGCAACACGATCCTCAAATGATCAATATGCTTATTCTCACTTCTCGAATAGATCAATATATCATCAATGAACACAATTACAAACATGTTAAGGTATTGTCTAAACACCCTACTCATCAAATTCATGAACGTCGCCGGAGCATTAGTTAACCCAAACGACATTACCAAAAACTCATAATGGCCATACCGAGTTTGAAATGCCTTCTTCGAAATATCATCTTCCTTCACCCTCAATTGGTGATAATCCTATCGAAGATCAATCTTAGAGAAGTAACTTGCTCCTTGAATTTGGTCAAACAAGTCATCTATCCTTGGGAGAGGATACTTATTCTTAATGGTCAACTTATTCAACTGACGATAGTCAATACACATACGAAGAGAACCATCCTTCTTTCTAATAAACAAAATTGGAGAACCCTATAGAAATACTCGGTCTGATGAAACCCTTATCTAACAAGTTTTTCAATTGTTCTTTCAATTCCTTAAGTTATGTCGGAGCCATACGGTAAGGAGGAATAGAAATAGGTTGTGTATATGGGAAAAGGTCAATATCGAAGTCTATTTCCCTCTCGGGAGGAATACTAGGTAAATCATATGGGAAAGCTTCTAGAAACTCATTAACAATGGGGACCGACTCGAGGGTAGGGATTTCAAAATCCACATCCCTCACCCTAACTAGATTGTAAATGCAAACCTTAGAAATAATCTTTCTAGCGTTAAGACAAGAGACAAACAAACTTTGAGGCATATAATTTCCCTCTTTCCACTCTAGGACAGGCCCATTTAGGAATTGAAACCTCACTACACGAGTTCTACATTCGATAGAAGCATAACATGAGTGCAGCCAATCCATATCAAGGATAACATCAAAGTCTAGCATAGCAAGCTCTACCAAGTCAACCAGAGTAACTCTATGGGACAAGGAAACGGGACACCTTCTATAGACCCTCTTAGCCACAATAGAATCACCAACATGAGTATAGACAAAAAAGGATCTAACAACACATCAGGGAGCACATCAAATCTCATAGCCACATATGGCGTCACAAAAGACAAGGTAGCACCAGGATCAAGTAAAGAATAAATACCAAGTTGGAAAACTTTCAACATACCGGTAACTACATCGAGAGAACCTTCTTGTTCACCACGAATCTGAAGTGCATAGAATTGGATTTGCTTAGGAGCATTAGGACCTGAACCACTAGGATGAGCTTGCTTTCCCTCTCTTACTTTAGCCGTAAGCATCGGGTAATCCCACAATTTGTAACCACTTTTACCACAACTGAAGCAATCATCCATGTTGGCTAGGCACTTACCCTCGTGCTTCCTTCCACACTTAGTACAAGTAGATATGGACAATGAGATCCACTACCATTCCCCCCTTGAGGCTTAGGGTTAGACACCCTATCTTTATTGAACTTAGGAGGAGCATTGGAGGAACCTTGACCGGAATTTTTTTTTGGAAACCTAGGAAGACCGTGTCAATTGGACCTTGCATAAGAGAAATTACCATCACCAGTTTTATCCCTCTTTGTCTCCCTAGACTTTTCCTTAAATTTCTCCTGTTCAATCTATTGTGCATGAACCATGAGACGAGAGATGTACATGTCATTAATGAGCATGGTTGTACGACACTCTTTAACCACCATTTCAGACACACCCGAAATGAACTTACTCATCCTTGCCCTTGAATCGGCAACCATTGTTGGAGCATATTTAGAAAATTGTGTGAACTTTAGAGCATACTCCCTCACACTCATACTTCCTTATCGAAGGTTGATAAACTCAAGCACCTTGACTTCCCTTCATCTCAAGGGGAAAGAACCTATCAAGGAAAACGGCCTTAAACTTTTCCCAATCAAGAGGACCTGCATCTTTCGGTCTTCCTTCTTTCCATTGGTTATACCAAATTTGAGCCACACCTTTTAGTTGATAAGCAACCAACTCCACCTTTTCCACCAGCGTCACTCCCATGATCATCAAAACCTTGTAGATCGAATCAATAAACTCTTGAGGATCTTCCTTGACCTTAGAACCATGAAACTCTGAATAATTAATCCTAGTGAAGTCCCTTACTGTAGATGCCACCGTACCTACATTTAGGTTCACGGGAACCACAATCTCTCTATTGTCTTGGGTCATCACGGCTTGAGACAACACTTGAAAAGTAGCCCTAAACTCCACAATAGTCACTTGCTCGGCCAAAGGATCGACCGAAACTTGAGGAGCTTGGGGAGGAGCTTCTTGTTCCGCATTCTCCCTCACATTCCTTCTAGCATAAGCTATTCGAGTAGCCATATCATGTAGAGAATTGAATAAGGATTAGGAGAGAGACCATGTAGAGTTAAACTCTATCGCACGACTTTAGAGTAATGAAAGAAGTGGAGTTTCCTAATCATCTTGTAGCCTCTTATTCATAAATGTGGCACACTTCACACTCATGAACAAGACTATACTCGACGTGGCTTATGAGACATCCTAGGACCATTCTAACCTTGTGCTTTGATTACCAAGTTTATCACGACCCAGGGGTACCCCTATATGTAACATGGCGTATAGAACCCCGAAGGACCCCATACAAGCCAATTAGCTTTCATAACATAAGAAATAGAACAATAGAAGTAAAAAAATAGTCTAAGTCCAAAAATATATATAAAAGAAAAGTGGAAGTCTAAAGCACTTCTCTCAATAGCCATCTAGTACAATAGAATGAAATTGGACCTAGCCCATACATCATGTCCAAAACTGGAAATAAGAAAATGAGCTAAAACAATGACAGTCCGTTCTCGAAGCATGAGGACTCACCAAAGCTCAGGAACCTCAAAATCAACCACTAGCCACGAAACTGAGAAACCTGACTGTCGAACCCTACATTTGGGGAAATATGGGCAAGAGTAAGTGTTAGTACAAAATAATGTACCAAGTATGATAGCTATGAATAAATTATTTAAATAATGCTAAAATAGGACATTTCATGACATGCAATTAACCAAGCTAAAATATGATATAGAAGGGTTAGAAAACATAAGTCATTAAACATGGTCAATGCAACTAACATCATTTGAAACATTTGAGCATATGTGAGATACTTCTTGAAGTAACCTTAGTTCATTATTAATGTGGGAAATTAGCCTTAGCCGACATAGAGACCATGTGAGCTATAACATGATCCCTTAGTGTCTTCCCACACCGAAAAGAGTTGTCCTACTTGTTAAGTTAAGGACCATAACTTCTAGCATAGGTGGATCCACTAGATAATGTCTATCTAAGACAATCATCATATAGGGGCACATAGGTAAGGGATAAGGAGATTGCTTCTAGAAACCCAACCTCTACTAACAGGTTAGCTTCCATCTCAATATCCTCTCGGTGTTAAGCATAAATCCCATGGAATAGTCGATTCTTACTTGTTATGATTATCCATGGAAAGGCACGTTATCTTGCCAATCCAAGCTAAATCATTATCCATGGAAAGGTATCATTCAATAACCAATCCAAGCTAGGTTTATTAGGATAGCTCTTAATATTTGATTCACTTAGGTGAGAAAACCTTTCAACCTTAGAATCCTTATTATGTGAGAAAACCTTTCACATCTTGCTTTTATGTGTATATGAGAAAATTCTTTCAATAACACATCATCATCATCATTGATACTTTACTCTCAAAGCATCCTTAAAACATTTGCATAGATTTCATAAGAACATGAATAATTCCATAATTTACCTTTCAAGGTTCAAAACTCACTTTCAATCATCAACATTTACAAAACATAGGTTAGATATGGATTTCATCGTAAATTCATGTAAAGCTAGCAATACATGCTTTATTTCATAAAACTCTTCCTTTATAACCAAAATCCCACATCATATGATCATAACTTGATAACGTGGGGATTACATGGCTTCATGGGGGAAATCATCATAAAATCATAGTACTTCATCAATTCATGCATAAGGTATCATAATTCAATCATTTTAATCAATAATCAAAAGAACCCAAGATAATTGAAGAAAACTCTAACTCGATTGGGGATTTCCAACTTTGAAAATAGAAGAATTTGGGAACTCCATGAATGGAAGGAATCCATGGATGAAAACTATCATACCTTGAAGCCAATTGCTAATCTTCAATAGAGGAATTGAGACTTGACTTGAAATTCTAGGTTGAATCCTTCTTCTTCAAGCCTTCTAGAGAGAGATATATTTTGGAGTTCTTGTTTTAGATTATTGAGAGAATGGGTCTTAAATTGCGGAAATTTGGGGGAGAACTCTTATATAGGCCTTTAGGTGAAGGGTAAAACTACGTATTATCAAATTAGAATAATTTGAAAAGACTTTTAAGACCCTGACTTAAAAACTGAAAACAAGGCACACTGGAGCTCGCAGAAGGACACTCGGCGACTCGCCAAGTGAGCCTTTAGCTCGCTGAAATTTAGAGTAAGTTAACTTAGGCGATGGGGAGTCGACTTTGGCGACATGCTGAGCGGAACGGCGAGCTCGATCTAACTCGCCTAAAGTTCCAGAACACTGGATGCTGAAATCGAGCCAAAAAGGCGAGGAGCTCTACTCGGCGGACCGCCAAGTCGACTCGGCGGATTGCCTAGTCGACTAAGAAGTGAATATTTTCCCTTTAAATTCGAGGTGTTATAATATCCCACCACCGAAGGTAAACGAATAGCACCTACACCACCCAATTGAACTTCATTGACATCGTTCAAGTTGCCAATGTTATCTTAGTGACCAAGTTGACTCGCGCTTCCATTCACACTCATCTCGTCACCTTTTCACGAACAGCTAACAACAAACACAAAATAAAGTAATTTGATTCAACTACAAATAAGATTAGATCACAGCTATACTTCACTAAAAGTATTCTCAACACCACTCCCTGGCAACAACACCATTTTTGATAACGCTCAACTACATTTCTTCAAATTCTAAGTGTAGGCAATCACAATCTAGTATAAACCCAACAAATAGTTGGGGTCGATCTCACAGGGAATGATACGGTAGAGAATTTAATTAAGAAATGAAAGGCATGTTCTAATCGATTGTAGGAATATGAATTATCGAAACCATTAAAGTAAATTATAGGGGTTGACAACTAGTGTAAAATGGGGGGGGGATAAGGTTTGTCGATTAACAACTACTAAAATAGGGGAGTGATCAAGTAGAAAGGGATCCTTGGGGATGTGATTGATTAATTGTCAATTTCACTATACGAGTGATTACTAATTACTGGAAGTCATTGAATCTTAGTGGGTAGGCTAGACTTCAAATGTAATATTCATATCTCGATCAACTATCACGAATCAAGAGAGTTCTCTCAAACATCGACAAGCATCACAATTATAAACAGCTCAAAACCTCAATTTACCTACTCTCCCAAGCTAGATAGGTAAGATTGAATTAAGACTCACTCTCTCGAGCTGAATCCAAAACAACTCAATCACTAAAATTATCAATTGATAATCTTAATTCTAAAACTTCTTTCTCAAGCAAACATAGCATACTGGACTAGAACTGCATTTCTACCTACAATTCATGAGTTAAAACTCAATTACCAATCGAACCCATTTCAAAACAACAATTAAATCAGTAACTACTAACATCCATAAGCTAATTGAGGCAATTAATCATATAATCACACCACCAAGAATGGGGGTTTTAGCCACACATTATAAAAAGTAGAAAAATATTACCAACTATGTTTTCCATTAGCTGGGTAACAAAATACAAGTCTTCACAAAGCTTAAAATTAACTTAGAATCAATACCCAACTTAAAATTCTACTTAAAAAATCTAAGAAAAATGTTTGGAATAAAAAAATTCAAGGTAAAAACTCTTTAAACACTTAGAACAGTTGCTCAAAATTTTGGAACTCCTTGAACTCATTTAAAAATTTGCATTTATACTTTTCCAGATTTTCATCTTTTGGACCAATCGGTGGAGTTAGTCAAGTATCGCTGACCAGGTCGGTGCTGCACCAAGTGAACCTCTTCATCACAGTCTTGACTTGCTTTTCCAGCATTCAAACTCTATAACTTAAGGCGATCCGAATCTTTGTCGTCGATCCATTCGGTGGTTCACCGAAAGTCAATTTCCATCGCCAATTTGATTTTTCCCCAGGGTTGGCACGCAGTAATTTTTGGCAAGCTAAAGTACCACTCGGCGAGTCGCTAAGTGGTCTTGGCGATCGTCAACTCTCCTTATCTTCAGTTTTTTCAGCTTTTCCGCTCCTTTTTGCCAGTAATGTCCTTGCCTTGGACTTTTGTCTTCATAGCTACAAATTATCATCTAAACATCAGTTTAGAGCACAAAATAGGCACCAAGGACACTAATACTATGAATAATAAGCCCTAAATGAGTCAAAATCCCAGACTCATCAGTTATCCCGATTATCAAGTAAGTAAGGTAAATCGGCTATGTTGATAGGGGACATGGACATAGCCAGGCTTATAATCCATGTGCAATAGGTTGAGAAAGATACGTTGAAAGATAGGGAAGAGTTCCGCAGTAAGAGGGATAAGACAGCAAGTCATGAGTCCGGCCAGCAGAAGACTGGAAATGTAAATCAGTCATCCTTTCAGCAAAGGTCAACTGGGCCTGCTCCATCGTCAGCTAGTGCACCTGCACCAAAGAACATGAATGATTTCAGGAACCAGAACTCCCATAATTTCAGAGCTCGACCTACTCAATCTCATGGTAGTATGACACAAGGGGCTACTGGGACTCCCACATGTGCTAAGTGTGATAGAAGCCACCAAGAGTGTGTCATTATGGCTCTAATGGGTGCTTCGAGTGTGGTCAAATGTGTCACTTTATGAGAGAGTGGCCTAAGAACAAGAAGGGTAATGGGGGCAACAGAGCCCAATCTTCTTTAGCGGCTCCAGTAGACAGATTTTCTTCGAAAAGAGCTACTTTAGGGACATACAGAGGAGTAAACCGTATGTATGTTATAACCAATCGCCAAGAGTAGGAGAACTCACCAAATGTTGTCACTAGTATGATTGAAGTCTTTACTTTTGATGTTTAGGCATTACTTGATCCAAGTGCAAGTCTATCTTTTGTGACTTCTTATGTAGCCATGAGGTTCGACATTTTCTCTGAATGACTTCTTGAGCCCTTTAGTGTTTCCACACATGTTGGTGAGTCTATTTTAGCAGAAAGAGTTTATCGTGATTGTACCATCGATGTCAATCACAAGGACACCATAGCTAACTTAGTCGACCTAGACATGGTGGACTTTGATGTTATTCTAGGTATGTACTGGCCTCATACCTATTATACCTCAGTCTATTGTAGAATTCGAGTAGTCAAGTTCTTGTTTCCTAATTAGCACGTTTTATAGTGGAAGAGTAGTTCAACAGCGCCTAAGGGTCATTCCATTTCATACCTTAAGGCCAGAAAATTAGTTCCAAGGGGTGCATCTATCAGTTAGTCCGAGTTAATGACTCTACTATTGAGACACCACCTATTCAGTCAGTTCCAGCTGTGAGTGAGTTTCCAAAGGTCTTTCCAGATGATCTTTCCGGAGTCCCTCCTAAGAGAGAAATAGACTTTAGAATAGATATTTTTCCTAATACTCAACCTATCTCTATTCCGCCATATAGAATGGATTCAGCTAAGTTAAACAATTAAAAGAGTAGTTGAGAGATCTTCTTGATAAAGGTTTCATCCGACCTAGTGTCTCACCTTAGGGCGCTCCAATCTTATTTGTGAGGAAGAAAGATTGTTCCCTTAGGATGTGTATCGATTACCACCAATTGAACAAGGTCACCATAAAGAATAAGTTTCCACTTACGAGAATTGATGACCTTTACAACCAACTTCAGAGTGCCACTTTCTTCTCTAAGATAGACCTTAGATCTGGCTATCATCAGTTGAAAGTGAGAGAAAGCGACATCCCGAAAATAGCATTCAGGACCGTTATGATCATTATGAGTTCCTTGTGATGTCTTTTGGTCTGACCAATGCTCCTGAAGCATTCATAGATCTTATGAATAGAGTGTTTAAACCGTATCTTAACATGTTTGTTATTGTATTTATCGATAACATACTGATTTATTTGAGTAATGAGGAGGATCATGTTATTCATCTCAGAATAGTCCTCCAAACTCTCAAGGATCGAGAATTGTATGCCAAATTTTCTAAGTATGCGTTTTGGCTTGAATCGGTGGCATTCTTAGGCCACATTGTATCTTGAGAAGGGATTTGAGTTGACACTCAAAAGATTGAAGCAGTGCAAAACTGGCCCAAACCCACATCTCCAACCGATATAAAGAGTTTCTTGGGATTCACTGGTTACTATAGAAGGTTCATCAAGGGGTTCTCATCTATTTTATCCCCATTGACTAAGTCAACTCAGAAAACAACTAACTTTAAATAGTTTGAAGCTTGTGAGAAAATCTTTCAGGAATTGAAAACTCGATGAACTATTTCCTTAGTGTTGACCCTTCCAGAGGGTAAAAAAGGTTTTGTTGTTTATTGCGATGCGTCCAAAGTTCGAGTTGGTTGTGTATTAATGCAAAATGGATAGGTTATAGCCTATTCCTCCAAACAGCTTAAGATTCACGAGAAGAATTATTCGATTCATGATCTCGAGTTGGCAGAAGTAGTGTTTGCCCTCAAAATATGGCATCATTATCTCTATGGTGTTCATGTGGATATGTTCACCAACCATAAGAGTCTCTGATATGTTTTCAGTCAGAAGGAGCTTAATCTCAAACAAAGGAGGTGGTTGTAGTTGCTCAAGGATTATGACATAAGTATCCTCTATCACCCAGGTAAAGCTAATATTGTTGTTGTAACACCTCGTAGCTTTGAGAGAGAAGTTTAGCATGTTTTAGAGTTTCAAGTGTCACCCACGAGGCCACCAACGGCTCGTGGTTGGACCCATGCCCCGTAGATGGGTAGCGTGGGTGAACATCCTTCAAATATGCCTAAGGCAGTGACCACGAGAAGGACCCACGCCCCGTGGATGGGTCCACGCCTCGTGGTAGGGGTCGGTGGATCCAAGTGTTGGTTGCCAACCCTCAGACCCTAAACCATGGTTGACCAGCATGGACCGTGGGTCAATCCATGGCCCATCAGCGTGGTCTCGTGGTTGGGTCAAAAGGGGGAAGTTAGGCGGTTATGTTTAGGGGCACTTTGGGGTTTTTCGGTTTTAATTAAGATTAATTGGTGTCGTTTTACCCTAATCTAGGCAACCTATATAAAGACTTTAGACCCCTCAATTATGTGATTTAATTCATTCTCTTAACTCACCAAAAAGAAACCCAATTTTCTCCCAAATATTCTCTCTCTGGAAAGAAGAAGAAGAAGATTAAGAAGAAGAAGGGCCAAGCTAGGTCAAAGTTCTCCAACCTTCAATATTTCGAGGGCATTGTGACTAAGTTATGATAGCTATTCATCCATGGACATCTTCCATCCATGGAGTTCCCTAGTTTTCCCCAATTGTGAAGATGAAATCCCCAATTCAAGTTAGGGTTCCTTCCAATATTGTGGGTGATGTTAATTATGGATCCAATTGAGTGGATATTGATTGTATATGATTGAATTAGTAGTGAATCATGTTATTATAATGAAATTACATATTTTCCATGCCTAACCCTTATCTAATTTAAGAAATTAAAGTAATTTGGATTTTTGTGCCTCGGAAGGGGAAATTGTGGATTTAGAGATAATCCTCTAGGGTTGATGATATGCTTAGTAGATTTCTTGAGATTACGGCATATAGATATGAATTAAATGAGGCTATAGTATACATGTTGAATCATGATTAGTAATGCTTGAGTTTATTCTTATATGATGATGTATGATTGGAATTGTTTAAGAATGAAGCATGTGAGTAGAATACTGTAACACCCCATAGTTTAGTAGGTCAATTAGAGCTTTACGTGAGAGTTATAGAGTTTGACATGAGGGTTAGAGTCATAAATATGACTTTCTATACTTGGAAAGAAAGGTTTCGGGGCTTAACGTCAAGGTACGACACCCCCCCCCCAAGGACCAACTTAGGGTCCTTGAGGAGGACCCTAAAACAGCCCCTAGAAACTATCCAAGCAGTCCACCTATGGATGGGACTCACGCCCAGTAGATGGACCCACACCCTGTGATAAAGGGTCATGGGTTAGGACCCAAAATGAGGACGTGCAAGCCACCACCCACGGAGGACCAGCACGCCCCGTGGACCCACCCATGGTCAGTGGGCGTGGTCTCATGGGTGAGACAGTCTTGTCCTCTAAGTTGGTTTAAGTTGGGGTCTTAGAGGTCATTCCATAATTAATTAGTTATTAAGTAGAGTCATTTTAACTTAGATTAGACCTACTATATATAGCTATTATACCCCTAAACTAAGTTGATTAAGTTATTCTTCTAAGACCCCAAAAAGAACCCAATTACCTCCAAGAAATCCTCTCTCTAGAAAGTTAAGAAGAAGAAAAAAAAAAAGAGGGTCAAGCTAGGTCAATTCCTCCAATCTTTCTAGCTTTGTGAGGGATTTATATCCAAGGTATGTTAGATTATTCATCCATGGATTCTTCCATCCATGGAGCCCCCTAGGTTTCCCCCAATTGTGAAGATGAACCCCCAATTCAAGTTAGGGTTCCTTCATATATTGTGGGTTTAGTTGAGTATGAATCCAATTGCTTGGATAATGATTGTCTATAGTTGAATTAGTAGTGAATCATGATATCATGATGATATTACATGTTTTCAATAATTAACCCTAGTCTAACTGATAAAATCGAACAATGTGGGTTTATGCCTTGTGAAGTGAAATTGAGGATTCACATGTGATCTTCTAGAATTGATGATGTTTGTAGTAATTGTTTAAGAATGAAAGTATATAGACATGAATTGAATTATATTAAATACTATATGTTGGATCTTGACTAGTAATGAATGAGACTGATCCCTTATGATGAATTAAGACTAGAATTGCTTAAAGATGAAACTTGTGACTAGATTATCTTGTGTTCTAGATATGTATTATGATTGTAAGAGGCAAAGCTTTGAGAGTAAGGTTTGTAGTCATGAATGTGATAACTAGGGCTTTGAGAGTAAAGCTAATAAGCTAAATAGTAAGTTAAGGCTTGAGAGTAAAATCCATATGAGAGTAGAAGACTAATGGATAGACTTGTTGTGGAAGGCCTTTACCTACCTAATCTACCTTATGAATAATAGATTGTATGAAGTGATAGAATCACTTGAGTTATGATGGAATCCATGTCTAATGTAGTAATTCTAGATTTGTTGATTTGATATGAGCTTTGACCTAAGAGGGCAAGATATGATATGATACATGTTTTATGAATCTATGTACATTCTTTATGAACACTTTGAGAGTGAAGTGTCTATGATCATGATATGTTGTTGTGTTGTTGAAAGGACATTCTCATATACACACTCATGCATGAATATGAAATGATATGATATGAAACGTTCTCTCACATAGAATGATTCTAGGTTGAAATGTTATTCTCTCCTTAAATGAATCCAAGTCCAAGGACTATGAAATGTGATGAGGTTGTGGTGAGTCCCCCAAATACATTTATATGAGAGGAATGTGAGGTGAGTTCCCTTATTCATAATTATATAAACATGAGGTGATTACCCATGTCATGATATGAGAAGTGTGAAGTGATTACCCTTTATGTATGTATGACTCCCAAGGCAAGAGGTGATTACCCATAAGCCTTTATGTTGATCTTGGAGGCGATTACCTATTATCCTTATGTGGTGATGTGGAGGTGAATACCTACATTACACCCTAAAATGGATATGGAAGCGAATACCTATAACTTACTAAAATGGATATGGAGGTGAATACCTATATCTTACTAAAATGGATATGGAGGCGAATACCTATATCTTATTAAAATGAACATGGAGGCGAATACCTATTATTCCTTATATGAATTATGTAATAAACAATGAATTATATGGATTGTAGCTTGATAGGCCTTCCATGATATGTATGACTTGAGGTGATTCCCCTTGTCTTTATGATTCCATGATATGTATGACTAGAGGTGATTCCCCTTGTCTTTATGATTCCATGATTTGTATGACTAGAGGTGATTCCCCTTGTCTTTATGATTCCATGATATGTACGACTAAAGGTGATTCCCCTTGTCCTTCATAATGAGGTAAGTGTGAGATCGAAGAGATGATCAATATGTATGATGGCCTAAAGGAGTACTTAGTATGGATAGGATTATGGGGTCTTATCCATGCATTGCACAAAGTATGACTTGAAGCTAATTAGAGGTGTAGCTCTTATATATTGTATGCTTAGTATGGATTCTTGGTATAGTTGCCTTGCATGCTATTATTGACTAAAGGTGAGAGATTCCCTTGTCTATGAGAATTAAGCTAATCTCCTTGTCTATGAGGATTAAGCTAAACATGAGACCATGAGATGGTAAGTATAATTATGATGGCCAAAAGGGATACCTAGCATGAATGGGATTATGGGGTCTTATTCATGCATTGCACAAGTATACTTGGAGGTTACTTATGAAGAGGTTCCTTTATGATATGAAGATCTAAGTATTGCCTATGTGTATGGACTATGGTTTATGTTGACTAATGCTTATATGATGTCTATGTTGGAGATTTTTCTTATGCTTATGTTATTATCTCTTATGCTTATGACTTATGTCTTATGTTGGCTAACGCTTTTGTTATGCTAGCTAACATATTTAGTACATTTTCTACTAACGCATACTATTGCCTACATTCTTATCAAATGTAGGGTCTGGTGATCTTGAGTTCCATCTTGAGGTTGAAGATTTGGTAAGTCCTCATAGCATCGAGGATAAAGCCACCATTACATTTATGTCTTTCTTTTATGTTTTAGACTATTGTATGGGTTGTGTCCCAAGAGATATTCAAAGTTGTATTAGATGCTTTGAGACAAAGTGTTATAGACTTCCGCTTGCTTTTATAAAGACTTCGATTGTATGGAAAAATTATAAAATTTCCACATCAATTTTATTTACTTCATGTTATGATATGCTAAGTGTCTTGTGTTAGGCCTTTCGAGGTCTAGTACGCCATGTTACATCTAGGGTGTACCCTTGGGTTGTGACAAACTTGGTAATTAGAGCACAAGGTTTAGAATGATTCTAGGATTGTCTCAAAACCACGTCTAGAGAATCTTTTTCATAAGTGTGAAGCGCACCACATTTATGAATAGGAAGCTATTAGATGAGCAGGAAACTTCACTTCTTCATTCTCTAAGTCGTACCATAGAGTTTAGCTCTAGTAGCTATTTCTCCTAATCCATGCCCTATGGTTTTCAGGATATGGCTAATACAAGGACAAATACTAGGCGGGATGAGGAAGATAATGTGGACCAAGAGGTTCCTCGCCAAGCTCCTCTTCAAGATCATCAAGCTCCGATTGATCTTTCGGCTATATCGGACGTGGAGGTTAGGTCGGCTTTCCAAACGTTGGCCCAAGCTATGATAACTCATACCCAAGTCATGACGACCCAAGCCAATATAGAGGTGGTAGCCCCCGTGAACCCAAATGTGGGTACGGCCGCTTCAAGAGTGAGGGATTTAATCAAGATGAACCCTCCAGAGTTTTATGGCTCCAAAGTGGTAGAGGATCCTAAGGAGTTTATAGATGGGGTTTATAAGGTGTTGTATATTATGGGGGTGACTTCGGTTGATAAAGCGGAACTAGCCGCTTACCAATTGAAGGATATTGCTCAAATATGGTATGAGCAATGGAAAGATGCTAGGCCGATAAGAGCGGGCCCAATAGAGTGGGAAGTGTTCAAACTAGCATTCCCTGATTGGTTCTTTCCCCGAGAGTTGAGGGAAGCTAAGGTAGAAGAATTCATTAACCTTAAGCAAGGTTGCATGAATGTTAAGGAGTATTCATTGAAATTCACCCAACTATCTAAGTATGCTCCATCTTTAGTGTCAGATTCGAGGGATATGATGAGTAGCTTTTGACGGGTGTGTCTGACATAGTAGAAAAAGAATGTCGTACAACAATAATCCTTCATGATATGGATATCTCACGTCTTATGGTGTATGCCCAACAAATGGAGGAGTCAAAACTCAAAGAAGAGAAAGATAAGGAAGCAACGAGGGCTAGAATCGGAGATGGAAACTTCTCCAACACAAGGTTCGATGAGCAAGGTCACCCTAGATTTAGACAAAAGTTCCCCGGGCAAGGTCCCTCAATTTTCCTAAGTTCAACCAAAAGAGGGTGTCTAACCCTAGGTCTCAAGATGATAGTAGTGAGATTATATTGCCGGGATGTAGTAAGTGTGATAGAAGGCATGAGGGTAAGTGCTTAGCGGGTTTCAATGTTTGTTTTAGTTGTGGTAAGTTAGGCCACAAGATTAGGCATTGCCCTACAATTTCTAGAAATGAGGGAGATAGTCGTTGTAGGTCTCAACCCTACCCTTCATCCGATCCAATTGGTTCTGGTGCCAGTACTCCAAAGCAAAAATAGGTTTTATGCTCTCCAATCTAGAGGGGAACAAGAGTGTCCTCCGGATGTGACTACCGGTATTTGTTTTATGCTTTATTAGATTCCGGTATTATTTGATCTTTTTTTACTTGATATTTTAGACTTTGAAGTTGTCTTTAGTATGAAAGATGTTTAGAAGAGTCCGTATAGGTTTACTCCAAGGGGGAGATGGTATGCTTACATAGCAAGGTCATTGTTTGTTTATGTGTTGCCATGATTTCTTTATATGATTCATGTTCATGAAAGCTTGTGATTTAAAAGAAAATGAGTTTTATGTGAAGCGTTTTCCTCAGGTTGTAGTGCATTGAGTATAAGTTGCCTATTTGACTTCATGAGATGAAAATTTGAGCATGCCTTAGTTGGAGTTTAGAGATTCCTCCTTGAATAAATGTTTTTTGAGAGTATATTGCATATGAAGCTCCATGAGTGTATGTTGAACATGTTATGACTACGAGATGGTAGTTCCTCCTTGAACATAACTAGTTATGAGAAATCTTGCATTATGGGTTGTTAGATGTAGTTCTTACTTCCTTGTGTAGCATTGAGTATGTTTAGCGTGGAGATGAAGTTCCTCATTTTGCTTGTGTGCAATTAGACAAGTTGCATGCATGATGGGATGCTAGTCTAGAGTCGTGACCTTATGAAGTTCCTAGAGTGTCATTTGAGGACGAATGTTCCCAAGGGGGAGATATTGTAACACCCCGTAGTTTAGTAGGTCAACTAGAGCTTTACGTGAGAGTTCTAGAGTTTGACGTGAGGGTTAGAATCGTAAATATGACTTCCCGTACTTAGAATGAAGGGTTTTGGAGCTTAACATCAAGGTACGACCCCACAAGGACCAACCAAGGGTCCTTGAGGAGAACCCTAACACAGCTTCTTGAAACTGTCCAAATAGTCCACCTACAGATGGGACTCACGCCTAGTAGATGGACCTACGCCCTGTGGAAAGGGGTCTGGGTTAGGACCACAAATGAGGACTTGCAGGCCACCACCCATGAAAAACCAGCACGCCCCGTGGATCCACCCACGGTTCGTGGGCGTGGTCTCAAGGGTGAGGCAGTCTTGTCCTCTAAGTTGGTTTAAGTTGGGGACTTAGGGGTCATTCCATAATTAATTAGTTATTAGGTAGAGTCAATTTAACTTAGATTAGACCTACTATATATAGATATTAGACCCCTAGACTAAGTCTATAACACCCCGTATTCGAAACAGACCAAAAATGCAGATTTTGAGAAGTTGCAGGTGCAACTTACGGTCACCATCCACGGACCGTAGGTCAGACCACGACCCGTGCTGGTGGTTCGTGGTTCACCACTGCAGCCCCTCCCAGATCCAGCTCAGAAAAATTGGCTAAGTCCCGACTCACGGACAGACCCACGGTCCGTAGATCAGACCACGATCCGTGGTCTGTGTCCGTGGATCGAGACCTCATTTACCTAGCTTCTGACACTAACTACGGTTGACCAGCACAG
Source organism: Solanum acaule (assembly GCA_036250505.1). Taxonomy (NCBI): domain Eukaryota; kingdom Viridiplantae; phylum Streptophyta; class Magnoliopsida; order Solanales; family Solanaceae; genus Solanum; species Solanum acaule. The sequence continues at coordinate 42,871 of JAJOOR010010965.1, forward strand.
ACCGTCGTTCGATCCACGGTCCGTAGGTCTGACCGTAGGTTAGGGTCAACAGTCAGTTAGCTGAAAATTGTTGATGGGTCAACTTCAGATGGTCATAACTTTTAGTACAAAATGAATTGTGTGTCCCATGACCTATTATATGATAGATAATTGAATTATCTTTCCAACGCCACTGAGTTTTCTTCATTCCGACCTCCGAGTAAAAAGTTATGCTCGTTTTAGTGAAGCCCTGTCGGGCAGACTCGACCTACGGACCCAATCGACGGACTGTAGGTCCAATCCGTCGATCACTCTGACAGCAGTTAATTCAGGGGTCTTTTGGTCTTTTCCTATTTCGTTTAACCCCTAAGATACGTCGTTTAAACCCTAAATCATGAGATTTTAATCAGTTTAAGCCTAGGAACATAACTAGAACTTACCTAAGTCAAATCATTAATCAAACTTAGAAGAATTACAACGCTAAGAGGAGAAAAGAGGTCAAGAACCCTAGTTCAAGAACGTAGCAAGGTTCCATCAGTTCCAGCCCCGAAATCGAAAGATTTCTCCGTGGAATTCATCACCAGGTATGTGGGATTTCACTAGTGGGTTCCTTTCGCCCATTAGGTCCCTAGAATTCAGTCAGTTTCTTGATTCCCTTATTATGAATA
>JAJOOR010010966.1:0-42107 GCA_036250505.1 Solanum acaule
AACGACCGGACTTGAATTTGGTCGTCTAGTATTAACGTCGGAGCTACTAACGACGGACGATGACCAATTTTTGTCCAGTCGTAAATGACCAATAACGACTGGATTTGCCCTTTTAGAGACTAATTTTCCTGTCGCTAAAGACCCATTTTCTTGTAGTGTACCCACTGATATTTAGCTATATACTAGTAGTTTCAACTACCCATATATCGATTTTGCCTATAATCGGTCACATCCCGAGAATTCCTCTCCTTATTGTTATTTCATTAATGTTTGACTGCTTTATAGTTGATAATTGCAAACCAAAACCCCCCATCTGACATTCGTGTCATCCCTTTAATTTATTTCATGTTTTTTTCAATAATTTTTATTCCTATGGCGGATTAGACTACATTTATACTTCTTAATTGAATTTAAACACATATCGTTCCCTATCGAATTCGACCCCAACTCATTTGTTGGGTTTATACTGATTTACTATCGTTGACACTTAGAATTGGAAGAATTCTGTTTGAAACGTTTAAACAAACATGGTTGTCTTAAGAATCGACAAAGGTTTTTCGAGCAAGACTACTCCAATGCTCCTAAGTATAGTGAATATAGGATGTCTAACCCTAAACCGCAAGGAATTAGTAGTGACTCCCTATGGCCTACTTTTTCTAGGTGTAGAAAGAGACATGAGCGTAGATGTTTAGCTGTTATGGAGGGTTGCTTTAGTTGTGTTGATAGTTGCCACAGGATGAGAAATTGCCCTAAGATGAAGGCTAAGGGAAGAGAGTGTAAGAAAGTTTCTCCTAGTGGTTCGGATGGGAATGCTCCAAGGAAAAATAGGTTTTATGCTCTCCAAGCTAGAGGTGAACAAGAGTGTCCTCCGGATGTGACTTCGTGTATGTGCTTTATGCTTTATTAGATTCCGATATTATTTGGTATTTTGTGACTTGATATGCTAGACTTTTATGTTGTCTTTAGTATGAATGGGCTTCTTTGTGTCTTGATGGTAGAACCCTACTTAGTCATTATGAGTTTTGGGTATGTTGATAAGACTTGGTATATAGAGTGTTTTGGTAATACCTTAATGTGTTGAGTAGGTAGACTCCTCAAAAAAGGGTTGTAGTATAAATCACCATGGTTTAGAATCATCTTGTGTGGTGGATGTGAAAGCTTAATGATTTTTTGATCCGACCTTAGAATATAAAGAAGCGATGTCTAGAAAGTCTATTTAGGCTTTCTCCCAAGGGGGAGATGGTGTACCTATATAGCAAGATCGTTGAGTGTTTCTAATGTTCATTATGTGGGTTACTTCAATCTCTCACCTTAGAAAGGTGTAATGAGTTTGGGAAGTTTGGTCCCTATTTTGTAAGCCTATATGAGATTCTTGAGATGTCTCGGTAAGGGTGCTTAGGAGTCAGGGTTTCCTAATGAGTTGGCATAAAGTGCATCCGGTTTTTCCATGTCTCTTTAATATAGAAAGGTGTTGGATATCCGACATTCATAGATTCCTTAGAAGAGTTGGGAGTTAGTGAGAATCTCTCTTATTAGGAAGAACCGGTTGGGATCTTAGACCAAAAAAATTAAGAAATAGATGGGCAAGGAAGTTGCTTCCATGAAACTGTTAAGGAGTGATCTTTTAGTGAGAGTTGTAGTTGAGGGTGCTACTTAGGAGGCCGAGGGCCAATAAGATGTCCCGATATCCTCATCCTTTTTCCTTATATTCCTCCTTTAGCTTGAGATGATGAGTTCCTCATGGTTTGTTCTTTATGTGAAATCATGTGTGTTTTAGATGTTTTCATGATTTCCTTATGTTGTGCATGTTCATGAAAAGCTTGTGTTTTTGAAAGAAAATGAGTTTCACATTATTGATTTTCCTCATGTTCTAGTGCATTATGTATAATTCACCTATAGACTTCATGAGATGAGTTGTGAAACATGTCATTGCTTGGAGTTGAAAGCATTTCCTCCTTGAATGTATGTTAAGAGTATAGATTGCATATAGGCTCCATGAGATTGTGTTGAGCATGCTTTTAGCTTGGAGATGGTAAGTTCCTCCTTGAACATGAGAAATGATAGAATTTCATGCATTTTGGGTTGTTAGATATAGTTCCTACTTCCATGTGATGCATTGAACATGCTTAGCTTGAGATGAAGTTCCTTATTTGGTTATGTGCATTTAGATGAGTTGCATGTTTGATGGGTTGCAAGTCTAGAGTTGTGACCTTAAGAAGTGCCTAGAACATCATTCAAGGTCGAATGATCCCAAGGGGGAGATATTGTAACACCCCAAACTTCAATAGAGGGTTTATCATATCAGAACATCAAGGTGTCACCCACGAGGGACATCCATGCCCAGTGATTGGACCCACTCTCCGTGGGAAGCCTCGTGGATGAGCTCCCAAGAAAACTGCCCAAGGCAGTGACCTACGGCATGACCCACACACTATGGATGGGTCCATGCCCCATGGGTGGGCTCCACAGGTCAAGGGCCAATTTTCAGATTTCTCTGAACCCAAACCACACCCAACTAGTACGAGACGTAGGTCAACCTACGCCCCGTGGTCGGGGTCTCATGGATTGGAAAAATGGGGCAGTGTTGGTGGTTAAGTTAGGGGCACTTTGGGGCTTTCCGATTTTAATTAGGATTAACTGGTGTCATTTTACCCTAATCTAGAACACCTATATAAAGACTTTAGATCCCTAAATTAAGTCATTCTAAGTCATTACTTCAATACCCCAAAAGAAACCCAGTTCCCTCTCAAATATTCTCTCTCTAGAAGGTGAAGAAGAAGAAGAAAAGGATCCAAGCTAGGTCAAGTCAAGTCTCCATTCTACCAAGATTTGTTGGCTTTGTAATCAAGGTATGATGGCTTATTCATTCATAGATCCTTTCATCTATGAAGCCCCCATGTTTTCCCCATTTTAGAAGAAGAATTTCCCAAGTCAATCTGGTGTTTCTTCTAATGTCATAGGTTATGATCCAATAAAGTGAATTATGATTGTTTATGATGGAATTGCATGTTTTTAGTATGATTGTACAAGTACCCATGCCTAACCCTTGTTTCTAACCTAGAATTGATGAAATTGGGTTTTATGCCATGAAAGGGGAAATTGAGGGCTTAGATGTGATCTTCTAGGATTGATGAATTACATTATAGATTGCTTGAGATGGAAGCACATAGATACGAATTGCTTAAGAGTAAAGCATATAGACATGAATTGATTAGATTAAAGCTTATGTGATGAATCATGATTAGTAGTGCTTGAGATTGAGCCTATATGATGATATATGATTAGAATTACTTTAAGAAGGAAGTATGTGATTAAAATATCTTGAGATCTAGGTATGTATGATGATCATGAGAAGTATTGCTTTGAGAGTAAGGCTTGTAGTTATAAATGTAAAATTTCTAGGGCTTTGAGAGTAAGGCTAATATGATGAGCTATGAATGTTAAGGTTGAGAGTTTAGATGTATGTTGATTTGTATATGGTATTGTTGTGAAAGGATTTTACGCACATGACCTATATTATGAATGTATGAGATTAAGCATGTCCTTTAGAACCTATGTGAATGCTTTAAGAATACTTTGAGAGTAAAGTGTCAATGATTATGATATTGATGTTGTGTTGTTTGAAAGGACATTCTCATGAACATATAATGAACATGATGTGAAAGGTTTACTCACATGAATGATTCTAGGTTGAAAGGATTACTCACTTGAAATGAATCTAGACTAAAATGCTTAATGAATTATGAGGCTAGAGGGAATTACCCTTGAACTCCATATGTAAGTATATGATGTGATTTTCCATACTCCTTAGAATTGAACAAGTGGTGAGTCCCGACATTCTTACTATGATGAATGGACATGGAGGCGAGTACCCATGCTCCTTATGAAATGATGTGGAGGCGAGTACCCGCATCATATGATGTGATTGTGGAGGCGAGTACCCACAATCTAAAAGTAAGAAAGGGAAGAGGTGAATACCCATTAGCCTTTATAAGTAAGGCAAGAGGCGAATACCCATTAGCCTTTATAAGTTAGGAAAAGAGTTGAATCCCCATGTCTTTAAAGTAAGTAGGAATAAGGTAATTATGTTATGAAAATGATAGCTTGGTCTAGCAAGATGAGATGCTTTCCTTGATTGCCTTGAATTAGTAAATTGTAATCATTCATGAGTGATGATGTGTCTTGGACTAGTAGAGATACTTTTCCATGATTAGTAAGAACGACTAAAGAGGGACAAGTCCCTAATCAAAGTAGCATGTTTATGATGAAACTAGATTACTTCAAGGAAGTATTGTAAGTATGTTCTAATATGAGATTTACTTGCATGATGTTAGATTATCTTGGATTGTTTATATAGTTGCTCTCCTTTATATGTTTAACTAAGGGTGAATGTTCCCTTGTCTATAAGAACTAATCTAAGGATGAGATCAAAAGATGATAAATATGAATGAGGGCCTAAGGTAGTTTTCTTAGCATGGGTGACATTAATGGGGTCTTATTATGCATTGCACAAGCATGCTTTGAGGTTACTTATGAAGTGTCTCTCTTATATTATGTTGATCTAGATGCATTGATTATGCCTATGACTATGTTGTTGTATTTTGTGCTTATAGCTTATGTCTTATGATGTATCTCGTATGATTATGGTAAATGTCTTATGTTGATTAATGCATATGATATTCTTAAGTTGAAGATTTATGCAAGCCATCATATTTAATACATTTTGTAATAACGCATACTCTTGCCTACATTCTTATCAAATGTAGGGTCCAGCAATCTTGACTTCCATTCCCGTGGCTAGGATCTTAGTAGACCAAGCAAGTGAAGATTTGGTGAGTCCTCATAGCATCGAGGATTTGACCACCTTTCCTTTATGTCTTTCTGTCACGACCCGAGAGCACCCCTTAGTTGTAACACAACGTATTCGACCCCGAAGGGGTCTTATACAAGCCTCATAGCATTCATTCATCGCATAGGTAATAGAAATAGTACAGAATTTAAAACTTTTTATTCAAAAACCATACAATCTAAAGACATTCATAAAGCAGCGGAATACTAAAGTCTCACATGGCCATCTTAGACAAGACATTAAACAAGATAGGGTCACGACCCTTTACAATCGAAGTCTTAACAATAGCCTCAAAACATTAAAAGTACTTGTGCTCAATCTATGAGGACATACCAAAAGCTGTCTTGGAAGAAGTCTAATCCCAAGCTTCACTAGAGAATGCAATCGCTTGCCAGAACCTACACTTATAGTAAAACCATAGAAGAATGGGTTAGCACACAAAAATGTACTAAGTAAGATGACCATGCAAATACATGCTTTAAAAGGGACATTTTGGTTGGAAACCATGCATTATGCCACTTTTTAGAAATATCATGAACAATAGCATAAGAGACATCAAAGACAAATATAATTATCACACAAGTCATAACATCATATTTGAACAATATCAACATGTAACTCTTCACCTTCACATTTAGCCTTCACCTCAAATAACCCTCATGCTATACCTTGTGCAATGTATGGATAGCATTCCATACCACCATCCATACCAAGGTACCACATTAAAGTCATCAAAAGTGAACTTACCATACAACCTTTCCATTTCCAATGATACCCATACACAAGATACCTAAACCATTAACACATTATTTCATCACATAAGGACCATCACCTAAGACGACCTCCAAGTCATACTTGTGCAATGTGCAAGTAGCATCCCATAATACTACTCACTCTATGTACTCCTTTGAAGTCACCATAGGCAAGGCACATTCAAATACAATAAGTCATAACAAGGAAGTAACTCATAATATCATCCAAGTATAGCATGCATCATTACATTAAGCATTTAAGAGTCAACGTTCTTCAATAACTTCATTTAAAGGGCTTTCATACAGTAGTCATTAAGACTTAGAGAACTCACTATAGCCCTCTTGAAGCCTACTTGTGCCATGTATGGATATCATCCCATACTACTACCCACACTTAATAGAACTCCTTTAGAAACTATAATGCACTCTCACATGATGGGAATAAGCGTTTAACCAACATAGACCATGAGAGCTAGATCATGGAATCTAATGTACTATCCCACATCGTAAGGGTTGGTACTTGCCAAAGGTAAACCGGTATTTAGCTTAAGTGGATCCACTAGCTAGACCTATGTGGGTATATAGTTAAGGGACAAGGAGAGTGCTACTAAATACCCTGCCTCAACTCACGTGAGGGCATCCATCTCAAGAGATTGCTACTAGAAACCCCGCCTCAACTCACGTGAGGGCTTCCATCTCATTCAATATCCTCTCGGTGCTTAGCCTACATTCTCATACAGTATTTTAACATTCATTACATTAAGGGATAAGAGATTGTTACTAGACACCCTGCCTCTACTCACGTGCGGGCATCCATCTCCAACCCAACATTCATTCATTGGATAGCTCATAGATTCAAAGATGAGAATACCCTTTCATCTAAGAATCCCATTATCATTCATTAGTGTAAGATTGAGAATATCCTTTCAACCAACCCATCATTATCATTCATTAGAGTACAATTGAGTATAGCCTTTCAACAAGTACTTCATCATTAAAATTACCATTGAACTTCATTCATTCTTCATTCAAGTGTGTTAATAGAGAGACAACCTTCAATCCTAACACAATTAGCTTCTAGACATCATTATCATTCATTGATTCTAATCACATGCAAATCCTTCACATCACACTCACATGTATAATGTCATGATAATACTTCAATTCATTAAAATATTCCCTCAAGGCGATGATCACAATATACATAGTAAGTAAACAGCTCCACCTTTCAAGTGGATCAACAATTCAAGACAATTCTACTTTAACATGAAATTAGGTCAAACTTTCCCTTTCAAAGCTATGATAAAAACTCCTCAATTCACCAACAATTAACCATAATTAGGCATAGATGGTGACACAATTCAATAATCCAAATCAATCTAAGCATAAATCCACCATCATTCATTCATAATCATCAAACCCACTTTATAAGTCACAATTTAAGAATTGAGAGAAATCATGGATTCATAGAGTAAAATCATCTTAAATCATCAATTAAACATCAATATAATCATAGTTTATCATTTGAAAACATTTGATGCAAGAACCCATGAGATTGAGTAAAACTTAGAGTTTTTGTGAAACTTGAAAACTTTGAAACTTCTTTGAAATTGACTCTAGGGTGAAAATTAACCCTAGATGAAGGATCACCATACCTTATGCTTGAAGACTCCCATGAAATTGAATAAGAAACACCTTGAAATCCCCAACCCTAGCTTGAACTTGACCTTGATCTCCAGTGGAGTTCCTAGAGAGAAATTTTTGGGAGGGGAGGTTTTGATTTGAGAGTGGACATCTAAATGAGTGTTTTAATGTTTTAATACTCTTAAAATATGTTAATACAACTAAAATAACCATCCATGCACTTAAAAAGACTTGGGGTGAATTTACCAATTCACCCCCACCAAGGTCGAACTAAAACCAGATTGTAGGTGCCAAACGACGATTCTCCATCCACGGACCGTGGATGGGTGGAAGCCCCATACTGTCACCTCGTCGTTTGGTTAAGAGACATGGCTTTGGGGGCCATGACCCACGGAGGCCATCCACGGGGCGTGGATGGACCTATGGGGAGTGGTCCCCTTCCGTGGTTCACCATACTTTTGGCAGCTTGGTGGTTTCAAGGGGTCTTGGGGGGTTAGACTTAGGGTCCTCCTCATGGACCCCTAGGGTGATCCAAGGGGAGTCGTACCTTGACGTTTAACACCTAAGCCCTTCAACCTTGACTCGGGACAACATCAAACCACTTCAAAACTCAAGGCAAACACAAACGCACACGTTACGCTCTAGTTTCACTAGTTCATTTTTAGGGTCGTTACATTATCCCCCACTTAGGAACATTCGTCCTCGAATGACACTTTAAACTCATTAAGGGATAATGACTCAAGACTAGCAGCCCACAATCATGAATGCAACATCAATATAAATGCATAAACATAGGAGGAAACATCAACTCCACATCAAAAAGGCCCAATGCAAACAAGAAGGTAGGAACTACATCTACAAACTCATTATGCATCAAAACTTTAACATTTCTCATTTCATTGGAGGAAATTCCTTCTCCAAATCACATCATTCTCATTACAACAACATTAAGCACATTTAAGCAATTTTCTCATAAATGCTCATTATGCAACTTCTTCATAACAACACATTTAGGCATGCTCAACAAGTCAACTCATGAAATATTTAGGAAACTCATTATAGATGCATATCAATATGAGGAAAACAATTTGAAAACTCATTTTCTCATTTAAACAAGAATTCAACTAGAACATGCACAACATAAGGAGGCCATGGAAACTCAATATCACACATGACTCCAAAACATGAAACAAGCTACAAGGAATTCTTGGTCTCAAGCTTGAATAATAATAGAAGGAAAGAGATAAGGACACCAACACTCTCAACAACCTTACTATTCAACATACCATTCCCCACTTAGGAGAAAACCCAACTAAGGCTAACATGAAAAACAACATACGAACCTCAACATAACAAAAAGGAACTATAACTTAGCGGTACCTTCATCTGGATTAACTCATTTTCCCTCTTTGGCTTGAAGCGCATAGAAACGGCTATTCCTTGGAGCATTAGGATCCGGGCCACCAAGAGAATCTTGCTTATCCTCCCTTCCTTTTGCCATGAGTGTTGAGCAATCCCTCATCTTATGAACCTTATTTCCACATCCAAAGCACCCATCCATGCCGGCAAGGCACTTACCCAAATGTTGCTTCCCACACTTGGCACATCTAGACCTCTCAAAAGAAGAACAACTTCCACTCCCTCCTTGGGACTTAGGGTTAGACACCCTATCATTGTTCACCATTGATGAATCTTGGTTGGAGAACCTCTTTTTGGACCTAGGTTGACCTTAATCATCAGATCTAACCCTCTTCAACTCTCTACTTTTTCTTGAAAGTTTGGATTCCTCAATAGATTGAGCATACACTATGAGTCTACAAATGTTCATATCATCATGAAGCATCGTTGTACAGCACTCTTCCTTAACAAGGTTGGACACACCGATCACAAAGCAACTCATCTCATCTCTAGGGTTGGACACTAAAGATGGAGCATACTTAGACAATAAGGTAAAATTTAAGGAATACTCCTCCATACTCATACTACCTTGCCTAAGGTTTATGAACTCCTCCACCTTAACCTCCCTCTCCTCATGGGTAAAGTACCTACCAATGAAAGCTCTCTTAAACTCTTCCCATTCTATAGGACTCGCTTCTAAAGACCTATTGCTCTTTCATTGAGTGAACCACACTTGGGCCACATATTTCAATTGATAGGAAGCCAACTCCGCTTTCTTCCTAGAAGTTACTCCCATAGCATTGACTATCTTATACACCTCATCCAAAAACTCTTGGGGATCCTCTCCCACCTTAGAACCTAAGAAAACCAGAGGATTCATCATCACAAAGTCTCTCAACCTAGAAGCCACTGTACTCTTCATAGCATTCACTCTAGGCCCTACATCCCTATTCACTTGAGTCGTCATGTCTTGGGCTAAGGTTAGAAAAGCCAACCTAATCTCCTCATTAGTCATGGTTGGGGGATCCACCAGAACTTGATTGTCTTGACGAGCTTGGCCACCTTGCGGACCTTGAGGGTCTTGGGGAGGAACTCCCTCATTCACATTCTTCTCTTCCACTCTTCTTGCGAGCGTCCTTCTTGTATTCATTTCCTATAAACACAAGAGAAGGATTAGGAAAAGGACACTTATAGGACCAAACTCTAAGGCATGACTTCAAGAAAATCAAAGAAGTGTAACTTTCTAACGTTCTATAGCCTCTCGCTCATAGATGTGGCGCGACTCATATTGATGAACAAGACTCTACTAAATGTGGCTTATGAGACATCAACAATAAAAACCATTCCCAAAACCTTATGCTCTGATACCATATGTGTCACGACCCGAGAGCACTCCTAGTCATAACACAGCGTACTCGACCCCGAAGGGGTCTTATACAAGCCTCATAGCATTCATTCATCGCATAGGTAATAGAAATATTATGGAATTTAAAACTTTTTATTCAAAAACCATACAATCTAAAGACATTCATAAAGCAGCGGAATACTAAAGTCTCACATGGTCATCTTAGACAACACATTAAACAAGGTAGGGTCACGGCCCTTTACAATCGAAGTCTTAAGAATAGCCTCAAAACATAAAAGAATTACAAACATTAAAAGTCCTTGCCCTCGATCTATGAGGACATACCAAAAGATGTCTTGGAAGAAGTCTAATCCCAAGCATCACTAGAGAATGCAATCGCTTGCCGGAACCTACACTTATAGTAAAAAAATAGAAGAATGGGTTAGCACACAAAAATGTACTAAGTATGATGACCATGCAAAAACATGCTTTAAAAGGGACATTGTGGTTGGAAACCATGCATTATGCCACTTTTTAGAAATATCATGAACAATAGCATAAGAGACATCAAAGAGAAATATAATCATCACACAAGTCATAACATCACATTTGAACAATATCAACATGTAACTCTTCACCCTCACATTCATCCTTCACCTCAAGTAACTCTCATGCTATACCTTGTGCAATGTATGGATAGCGTCCCATACCACCATCCACACCAAGGTACCACATTAAAGTCACCAAAAGTGAACTTACCATTCAACCTTTCCATTTCCAATGATACTCATACATAAGAGACCTAAACCATTAACAAGTTATTTCATCACATAAGGACCATCACCTAAGACTACCCCTAAGTCATACTTCTGCAATGTGCAAGTAGCATCCCATAATACTACTCACACTAAGTACTCCTTTGAAGTCACCATAGGCAAGGCACATTCAAATACAATAAGTCATAACAAGGAAGTAACTCATAATATCATCCAAGTATAGCATGCATCATTACATTAAGCATTTAAGAGTCAACATTCTTCAATAACTTCATTTAAAGGGCTTTCATACAGTAGTCATTAAGACTTAGAGAACTCACTATAGCCCTCTTGAAGCCTACTCGTGCCATGTATGGATAACATCCCATACTACAACCCACACTTCATAGAACTCCTTTAGAAACTATAATGCACTCTCACATGATGGGAATAAGCGTTTAACCAACATACACCATGAGAGCTAGATCATGGAATCTAATGTACTATCCCACATCGTAAGGGTTGGTACTTGCCTAAGGTAAACCGGTATTTAGCTTAAGTGGATCCACTAGCTAAACCTATATGGGAACATAGTTAAGGGACAAGGAGATTGCAACTAAATACCCTGCCTCAACTCACGTGAGGGCATCCATCTCAAGAGACTACTACTAGAAACCCCACCTCAACTCACGTTAGGGCTTCCATCTCATTCAATATCCTCTCGGTGCTTAGCCTACATTTCCATCGAGTATTTTCACATTCATTACATTAAGGGATAAGAGTTTGTTACTAGACACCCCGTTTCTACTCACGTGCGGGAATCCATCTCCAACCCAACATTCATTCATTGGATAGCTCATAGATTCAAAGATGAGAATACCCTTTCATCTAAGAATCCCATTATCGTTCATTAGTGTAAGATCGAGAATATCTTTTCAATCAACTCATCATTATCATTCATTAGAGTACAATTAAGTATAGCCTTTCAACAACTACTTCATCATTAAAATTACCATGAACTTTATTCATTCTACATTCAAGTGTGTTAATAGAGAGACAACCTTCAATCCTAACACAATTAGCTTCTAAACTTGATCATCATTTGTTCATTGAAATCACATGCAAATCCTTAACATCAAACTCACATGTATAATGTCATGATAATACGTCACTTCATCAAACTATTCCCTCAAGGCCATGATCAAAATGTACATAGTAAGTAAACACCTCCACCTTTCAAGTGGATCAACAATTCAAGACAATTCTACTTTAACATGAAATTAGGTCAAACTTTCCCTTTCAAGGCTATGATAAAAACTCCTCAATTCACCAAAAATTAACCATAATTAGGCATAGATGGTGACACAATTCAATAATCCAAATCAATCTAAGCATAAATCCACCATCATTCATTCATAATCATAAAACCCACTTTATAAGCCACAATTTAAGAATTGAGAGAAATCATCGGTTCATAGAGTAAAATCATCTTAAATCATCAATTAAACATCAATATAATCATAGTTTATCATTTGAAAACATTTGATGCAAGAACCCGTGAGATTGAGTAAAACTTAGGGGTTTTGTGAAACTTGAAAACTTTGAAACTTCTTTGAATTTGACTCTAGGGTAAAAACTAACCCTAGATGAAGGATAACCATACCTTATTCTTGAATACTCCGACTAAATTGAATAAGAAAAACCTTGAAATCTCCAACCCTAGCTTGAACTTGACCTTGATCTCCAATGGAGTTTTTAGAGATAACTTGAAATCCCCAACCCTAGCTTGAACTTGACCTTGATCTCCAATGGAGTTTTTAGAGAGAACTTTTTGGGAGGGGAGGTTTTGATTTGAGAGATGAAATCTAAATGAGTGATTTAATGTTTTAATACTCTTAAAATATGTTAATACACCTAAAATAACCATCCACGCACTTAAAAAGACTTGGGGTGAATTTACCGATTCAACTCCACCAAGGCCGAACAAAAAACCAGATTGCAGGTGCCAAACGATGGCTCCCCATCCACGAACCGTGGATGGGTTGACTCCCCATACTGTCACCTCATTTTTTGGTTCAGAGACATGGATTTGGGGGCCATGACCCACGTAGGTCATCCACGGGGCGTGGATGGACCTATGGGGAGTGGTCCCCTTCTGTGGTTCACCATACCTTGGGCAGCTTGGTGGTTTCAAGGGGTCTTGGGGGGTTAGACTTAGGGTCCTTCTCAAGGACCCCTAGGGTGGTCGTAGGGGAGTCGTACCTTGATGTTTAACCCCTAAACCCTTCAAACTTGTCTCGGGACAACATCAAACCACTTCAAAACTCAAGACAAACACAAACGCACACACGTTAGGCTCTAGTTTTACTAGTTCACTTTTAGGGTTGTTGACTTTCTTTTATGATAGAACTTTTGTATGGGATGTGTCTCAAGACTCTCATGTATTAGATGGTTTGAGACAATGTTAAAGACTTCCACTTCGTTGATGAACTTTGATTGTATTGGAAAATTATCTTATGTTACGAAAGCTAAGTGGCTTGTATAAAGTCCTTCGGGGTCTTGTACGCCATGTTACATCTAGGGGGTACTCCTGGGTCATGACAACTATATATAAAAAAAATCAAAAGAAAAAGAGAAAGAAAATAATGGCTGCTAGGATGTACTGAAATGAAAAATGAGGGAATCACTCAGAAAATGATGTGTGTGAACGAAACTTTGGAGAGCCAAACTACTAGTCACCTACAAAAGCCAAATATCCATTCCCTAGCCTGAGCCTATGTTACAAGCTGATAAAGTCCTACAGTGATCTCATTTTGGTTGTTTGAAAGATAAAGCGTAGAAAGCAAGGGCAAGCCTATAGTCTTTTGTTTTTAGTGTTAGAAGTTCTTTGGGAGCGTGAGTGTAGAATTTAGTCCCAATTATCATGTGTGAGGGACTTCTTTGATGTGAGGACACAAAGACTACATTTAATAGTAAAATTGTGTTGGCTAACAGTACACAGGCATAAGCATTGTCAACTGTGAGTAATGGTATGTCATATATTGAACCTTACATGTTAGATGGTTTCAGATATAAATTCTAGTTAAGATAGTTGACGCATAAGTATTAAGAGGTGTTGGGTGTTTGAGAGTCAAAAGGTGTTGTATTTATCATCACTTGAGGACAAGTAATGGTTCTAAGTTGAGGGTGTTGATGTGCCGTGAGATCTTAGCACATTTAATGATTAAAACTAAGGATTATTGCGAGAATCGAGTGTATTTATATGGATATGATGTGTTTGGTGATGTTTGTACAGGTAAACCATGTGGACGTGAAAGAGAAAAGAAAAGAAGAAAATGTAGGCTGGAACAAGTACCAGAGAGCTCAAGACCGGTTGTGGTCTCTCTCACGGTCCGTCCTGAAGCTTGTGAAGAAAGCCCAGTAAACAGACCTGTGCAGAGTGAAAGTTGATTTGAACCAAGTAAAGACCATGGAAGGCCTCACCGGCTGTGGTCTTCACAACGGTCTGTGATGGCAATCGTAATGGATTTCCAGTAAGAAGGCCGTGAGAAGATAAGCTTTGGCAATGCTAAGTAAGGACCATAGACACCCTGACGGACTGTGATCTCCATGATGGGCCGTGATGCTGCTCGTAGAGTTGAACCAGTTAGAAGACCATGAGAAGTTGAAGTCTGAGTTGGCCAAGTGAAGACCACGGGAACCCAGACGGACCATGCTCATTGTAACAGTCCATAGTGTTGCACGTGGTGGGGTCACAGTATGCAAGCCTTGAAGAGGTATGTTTGAAGATGCATTAAGTAATGATCACAGAAGGCTTCACGGACCGTGAAACCCTGACGGGTGGTCGTGCTACCCGTGAAGATGCCTGACATTTCAGTCCTACTTCGAGTAAGACTCTTTTTAAACTGATTATTTGAATTAATTAGGTCATAATTTGTTTCTATCTCATCGTATCTGGAATGAGCGACTACTTTCTAAATATTCTAACTTTGATTTTCGATCGATTAGCATTGAATCGATAATTAAGTTGCTTTGGTTTTTGAATATCATTTTGTTCGTTGAATCTGCAAATCATTGTTAGTGATTTATTCTAATGCAATCATTACCTATCTTTGCTTGTTTGATTGAAAGCATGAGTGGCTAAACACCACAACTAGGGTTGTGGGAACTATGATTGTACTCTAAGTGTGGATTCGTAATACGAGTAGAATGTGATTCATATTTGCAATATATAACTCAACTTTCATTATTCATTTGTTCTAATCAGTGCACACGTTAGAATCAGCCTGTATCTATAAATTGTTCGAGAGTGTCATGACCCGAGCCTACACCCCAGACGTGACACGATGTACAAGACTCTGAAAAGTCTCATACAAGCCTCATAGCATATCAAAACATAAGAACATAGGAAATAATGTGGAATTTAAAACTTTTAATCCAATCAATCTAAAATCTTTATTTGAAACAGCAGAAGTCTAGACATAGTCTCACATGGCCATCTACTACAATTGAGGTATCAAAATAGGGTCACAACCCTTACAATAAGAAATATCAAAGTCTAATACAATAAAAGGAATTAAATGAAAGCATAGAACTTGTCCTCGGATCCATGAGGACATACCACATGCTTTGGAGAATAGTCTATCCAAGCTTGAACTAGAAGGAATCGCCTAATACCCCGGAACCTACACTTTGTAGAAAAATGTAGAGAAAATATGGGTTAGCACGAATATCCCGGAACCTACACTTTGTAGAAAAATGTAGAGAAAATATGGGTTAGTACAAATATGTACTAAGTATGATAGTTATGCATGAAAACCATTAAAGATGTTAAAAAGGGATATTTTTAGTTGAAAACCATGCTATATGTCGAGTTTAAGAAACATTAAGAACTTTAGTATAAAAGGCATTAGATACAAACATAATCAGCATGTAAGTCATTAGAACATAATAGATCCTTCATGAAAGTAACCCTAAGTTATACTTGTGCAATGTATGAATGACATCACATACTACCATTCATACTAAGTACCACTTTGAAGCCACCATAGCATACTTACCATTCTTGTTTCTCATATTTAGTTAATAATCCTAGGCAAGGAACATTTACATTTAGTAAGTCATGACAAGGAAAGCAACTCATACAACAATCCAAGTTAAGCATTCTTCATTTCCTTAAGACTTTAAGTCCACATTATCATTTAGCATCATTAGGAACACATTCTTTTCATTAGACAATAAGACATTAGAGAAACATACCATAGCCCTCTCAAAGCCTACCCGTGCAATGCATGGATGGCATCGCATTCTACCACCCACACTTCATAGAACCTCTCAAGTAACCATATCACATAACTCACATGATGGGAATAAGCATTAACCGACATAGACCATGTGAGCAACTCATGGAATCCGGTGTCTATCCCACACTGTAAAAGGGTTGGTCTACTTGCCTAAGGTAGGACCGGTAATATTTTAGCTTAGGTGGATGCACTAGCTAATATCATATGTGGCCACATAGTTATGGGGTAAGGAAGATGTTGATTGAAACCCGGCCTAAACATGGGGAGAGCTTTCATCTTACCATATCTGCTCGGTGCTAAGCTTTAAATTCCCATAGAGTATTTCATTAGTTTAACATTATTACACATGAGAGGGTGCCATTGGCCTACCGACCCAAGGTACATTGATTCACACATGAAAGGGCGCCATAAGCCTACCGATTCAAGGTACATTATTTAACACATGAAAGGGCGCCATAAGCCTACCGATTCAAGGTACATATTAGGAAAGCTCATTGAATCTTCATGAAAGGGTGTCATAAGCATACTAATTCAAGGTTCATCATTATCATTCATGGAAGGGTGCCATAGGCCTACCGATCCAAAGTTCATTATTATTATCTATGGAAGGGTGCCATTAGCCTACCGATCCAAGACACATCATTAGAATACTTCATTAATCATTTATGAAAGGGCTATCACCATTAGGTATACCGTTTCAATGTTCATTAAGTCAACATACATTACGTACACAAGAAGAAGATGCCCTAATCCTACCAATTCAAGGTACTTCAATCAAGATCACTTTCATTTACACAAGAAGAGAAGGCCCTAAGCCTACCAATTCAAGATGTATCATTACATTGAAGCCTTTCATATATATCATCATCATTCATAAGTGTATAATTGAGAATAAACTTTCAATATTAACACCATTGCATTGTAGACATGTTCACATTACTTTCATTGAAATCACAAGCATATAAATAGCATAATGATAATACATCAATTGTTCATACTTTGCCCTTCAAGGCCATGAACCATAAATCACCAACACACCTATAATACTACAATGTAGGCATGAATAATGGCATAATTCAAGTAAATAAAGCATTACAAGATCAATTACATAACATTCATCTTACTACAATTCACCCACATCAAAGTCACAAATTAAGGTTAGGGGGAAATCATGGATTCATGGGGGATTTTATCTTAAAATCACCATTAAAACAGCAATTCAATCTTAATATATGATAATTAAACCTTTCAAAACGTTTTGAAGAAGAATCCATGACCTAGAATGAAAACCCTTATTTTTAGAGAAATTCCAACTTGAAATTGAAGATTTGGGGACTTCATGGATGGAAAATTAACCATGAATCAAAACTACCATACCTTAATTGGAGATTTCTCAAGAAATTGAGTTAAAAATTTGAATCCTTGAGCCCTAGACCTTGACCTCTTCTTCTTCTTCAATGGAGTTTTAGAGAGAGAATTATTTGGAGAAGAAAGTTGGTTACTATTTGGGTTTTGGGAATTCTGAGTTGTAAAAGGGTACTTAATAGTTTTAAAGCCTTAAATAACTCTAAATAATCAAAATAAATTGACCCCTAAATAAACTAACCACCCTAGGAATTTACCACCTTGCCCCTTAATTGGCCGAGCCTAGGCAGATTCCCAGTTGTGATCCACGGACCATGAGTGCACTCATGCCCTGTCCTGCAGGTCCGTGGGTGGGTGGACTGCGACCTCATTTTGATGGCCTGGCCCATGACCCCCACCTACGGTGTGTGGGTCCACCTACTGGCCATAGGTGCCATCCGTAGGTGGCCCTCTTTTTGGGAAGTTTTGGCAAACTTAAGGGTCTTGGGGGTTAGACTTTAGGGTCTCCTCAAGGACCCTTGGTTGGTCCTTGGGGGGTCGTACCTTGACGTTTAACCCCTAAACCAATCAACCTAACCTCGGGAAAACATTTTACAACATAAAACCCCACATCAAACTCAACAACTCACATGTAAGGCTCTAGTTTCACCTACTAGTTTTCCAGGTCGTTACATTATCTCCCCCTTGGGAACATTCATCCTCGAATGACACTTTAAACATCTTACGGAATAAGGACTCAAGACTAGCATCCCATCATGCATGAAACATCATAAAAATGCACAAAAACAAGGAGGAAACATCAACTCAATCTCTATATACTCAATGCAATACAACGAAGTAGGAACTACATCTACAAACTCATTATGCATGAAAGTTTCAACATTTCTCATTTAATTGGAGGAATTACCTTCTCCAACTCAAAGCATGCTCATCATAACATCATTAAGAAAATTATGCAATCACTCTCAAAAGCACATTCAAGCATGTTCAACATTTCATCTCATGAAGCATATAGGCAACTCATACTAAATGCACATCAACATGAGGAACACATTAATCATAAAAACTCATTTTATCATTAAACATGAATTCATCAAGAACATGCATATCATAAGGAGACCATGGAGACACATAATCACACTTGACTCCAAAACATGAAACAAGCCATAAGGAACTCTTGGTCTTAAGCTTGAATTGGAATAGAAGAAAGAGATAAGGATATTGGAACTCTCAACAACTTTGCCTTCTAAACATACCATCTCCCCCTTGAGAGTAAACCCATACTAAGGCTAACATGAAAATAACACAAATAGCATAGAGACCTTAATAAAACATTTTCAACTATAAGGAACTATCAACATACCGGTGCCTTCATCCGGAAGGGCTCATTTGTCCTCTCTAGATTGGAGTGCATAGAAACGACCATAATTTGGAGGAATAGGAACCGTACCATTAGGAGAAGCTCGCTTGGCACCTCTTCCTTTTGCCAAGAGTGATGATCACTCTTTCCACAACCATAACACCCATTTGTACCGGCTAGGCACTTACCAAAGTGTTTCTTTCCATAATTGGTGCAAATATGTTTAGGAAATAGAGACCCTTTACCTTTCTCTTGGTAAACCCTAGGAGTACTTGAAGAATCTTGGTTGGAAGGTCTCTTTTTGAATCTTGGTTGACCTTTCTCTTCAGACCTAACTCTCTTCATCTCCCTATTCTTTTTCTTAAGTTTGGACTCCTCAATTTGTTGAGCATACACCATAAGCCTAGAAATGTTCATGTGATCATGGAGCATTGCCGTATGAAATTCTTCCTCAACTAAGTCGGACACACCCATCAGAAATCTACTCATCTCATCCCTCGGGTTAGACACCAAAGATGGAGCATACTTAGACAATAGGGTAAATTTCAAAGAATACTCTTGCACACTCATGTTACCTTGCCTAAGGTTGATAAACTCATCCATCTTAACTTCCCTCTTCTCACGAGGAAGAACCTATCAAGGAATTCTTTCTTAGACACCTCTCAATCTATGGGACCCGCTCCTACCGGCCTATTGCTCTTACATTGAGTGAACCAAACTTGGGAAACATCCTTCAATTGATAAGAGGCTAGTTCTAATTTTTCTATAGAAGTCACCCCCATAGCATCAACTAATTTATACACCTCATCCACAAACTCTTGGGGATCCTCTCCCACCTTGGAACCAAGAAACACCGGAGGATTCATCCTCACAAAGTCCCTCAACCTAGAAGCCATAGTGATCACATTAGGGTTCACATGAGTCTCAACACCCTTATTGGCTTGGACCGTCATAGCTTGGGCTTGAGTAGTTACAGCTTGAGCCATCATTAGAAGAGCTGACCTAACTTCTTCATCAAACATGGCCAGAGGGTTAATAGGAACTTGATTGCCTTGAGGAACTCCTTGATTCACATTCTCCTCTTCCACCCTTCTAGCATTCGCCCTTCGTGTATTTATTTCCTGAAGACACAAGAGAAGGGTTAGGAAAGAGACATTTATAAAGCTAAACTACACGACTTAAGAGTAATGAAGAAAGTGAAATTTCCTAACATCTTATAGCCTCTCATTCATAAATGTAGCGCGCTTCACACTCATGAACAAGACTCTACTAGACGTGGCTTGTGAGACATCAATCCTAAAAACCATCCCAACATCTTGTACTCTCATACCATGTTTGTCAAGACCCGAGCCTATACCCCAAACGTGACACGACATACAAGACTCCGAAAAATCTCATACAAGCCTCATAGCATATCAAAATTTAAGAACATAGGAAATACTGTGGAATTTAAAACTTTTAATCCAATCAATCTAAAATCTTTATTTAAAATAGTAGAAGTCTAGATATAGTCTCACATGGTCATCTACTACAATCGAGGTCTCAAAATATGGTCACAACCCTTACAATAAGAAATCTAAAAGTCTAATATAATAAAAGGAATGAAACGAAAACATAGAACTTGTCCTCGGATCCATGAGGACATACCACAAGCTTTGGAGAATAATCTATCCAAGCTTGAACTAGAAGGAATCGTCTCAAACGCCGGAACTTACAATTTGTAGAAAAATGAAGAGAAAATATGGGTTAGCACAAATATGTACTAAGTATGATAGCTATGCATGAAAACCATTAAATATGCTAAAAAGGGACTTTTTAGTTGAAAACCATGTTATATATCAAGTTTAATAAACATTAAGAACTTTAGTATTAAAGGCATTAGATACAAACATAATCATCATGTAAGTCATTAGAACATAATACAACCATCATGAAAGTAACCCTAAGTTATACTTGTGCAATGTATGACTGGCATCCCATATTACCATTCATACTAAGTACCACTTTGAGGCCACCATAGCATACTGATGAGTCCACGATTTGGACTCATTTAGGGATTTATTTGGATAGATTTTATGTCCTCAAATGCTTAGTTTTTGCCAATAACTGATGTAAAACCCTTGATTTCAAGGTATTTTGATTGAGGAACAAAGCATCGACACTAATGGGCAAAAAGGAACAAGGCAGCTGAAAGAACAAAGAAAAGAAGGTCTGGCTATCGCCTAATCCATTGGGTGAGTCGTTGAGTGGCTATTATCTCACCTAAAGTTCCAGTGTGCCAAGCCCTGAAGGAGAAAATCATGTTGGTGAGAGAAAGGAGCAGTCGGCGTGTCGGTGAGTGGTTTCGCGATGCAGTGTTGGATCGCCCAAAGTTATAGAACTTGAGGATCCTAGAGGCCAAAGCAAAAAGGCAATCAAATGGGTCAAAGGGTGGATCGCCGAGTTGATCGGTGAGCCCAACATACTGCGTCGAATGGCCTTCGCAGCATATTTTTGGCAGCTATAAATACATTTTCAATCATTGTGTTTAGTATCAAATTTTTTTCTGAACATTCATTAGAGTAATTTTTTGTCTGAA
Source organism: Solanum acaule (assembly GCA_036250505.1). Classification (NCBI taxonomy): domain Eukaryota; kingdom Viridiplantae; phylum Streptophyta; class Magnoliopsida; order Solanales; family Solanaceae; genus Solanum; species Solanum acaule. Next base: position 21,350 of record JAJOOR010010966.1, read on the forward strand.
CTCTGAGTATTGAGACAAAAACTTTTCCTTAGCTTTGAAGAATTGAAGTTTTCCATTTTTGAGAAATTGGAAGTGAGTCTTTGAGATTCTTCAATTTGGACCTTTGTTAAGACGAAATTAATCTTACCCAGTTGACGGAAACACAATTTGGTAACGATTTCTATCTGTTTATGATGTCTAGCTAAAACCCCAATTATTTGGGGTGTGATTATGTGATTATGGGCTGATTTAGCTTTTGGGCATTGCTAGTTTTTAGTTTAAATATTGTTTAAAAGTAATTTCAATCAGTAATTGTGGTTCAATTTAAGGAATTGTAGTTGCAAATGCAGTTCTACCTTCGTGTTTTTGGCTTGCTCGAGAGAGAGATTTTAAAACCAAGATTACTGAATTGGTGATCTGTGGTTATTGGGTTTTCATGGGTTCAGCTTGAGAGAGTGAATCCTAAACCCTTTTCCACACATTTAGCTCGAGAGAGTGAATGGACTAAAGCGTAGGTTGTTCTTATTTGCATGTTTGTTGGTGTTCGAGAGAAACCAATTTGATTCGGGGTAAATTGTTCGAGGGAAAGTTTATCCCCACTAAAGTCTATCTTATTCACTGATTTACAGTTGTTTACTAGCAGTTGCAATTACCCACTTGTCTACCTTAGCCTATAATCCGATCACATCCCAAGAACCCATCTCATTATTGTCTTATTTGTATTATTTTGGTGTTGGTGTAGCTGATAGTTTAAACCAAACCCCCCTTATTTGAAATTCGTGTCAGCCCCTGATTTACATTATGTCTTTATTCAATAATGTCTATTCATATGCCTGACTTGAACATATTCGTACTTTACTTTTCAATCTTAAATACGTACCGCTCCCTGTGGGGGAGTGGTGTTGTTTTAAGATTCTTTAGTTAAGTTGAATTTTGTTCTTGTTAGTTATAGTTGAACCTACTTACTTTTAGTCTTGGTTTGTTTGTCTGTGTTTTGAAACAGGAAGTATGAGTGTGAACGGAAGTAATGGTAGCCAAGTAGGCCACCAAGATGACATTGGAAAGATCAACGATGTCAATGAGCCTACTACTAATGACCCCATCTAATGGGTGGAATTGGTGCCATTCACTTGCCTCCGGCGGAAGGGAACATTGTGTTCCATATTACATGTACAATGTTGCAGCTCTTGCAATTGAAGGGGCTGTTTGGTGGTTTGGCTCATGAGGATCCCCATGAGCATATCAAAAAACTTGTTGATGTTTGTGGTCGTTCTCCTTCAAGAATATATCCCAAGAGTCGGTCCGATTGAGGTTGTTCCCATTCTTTTTTATGGGAGAAGCATGCAAGTGGCTGGCTGAATTGCCACGAGAATCAATCACTTCATGGGAAGAGCTAGTCACCGCATTTCAAGTGCGATTTTTCCCTCCTTCGAAGATGATGACTCTTCGGGACAGCATTCAGAGCTTTAAGCGTTTGGAGGGTGAGCTAATTCATGAGACTTGACTGCCATTTAAGAAATTGGTACTCCAATGCCCAATTCATGGTTTACCTGATAACATTTTGTTACAGTATTTTTACCGGAGCATTGATTCGGTAAACAAGGGTGTTGCTGACCAACTTTCTTTGGGAGGTTTAATGTAGCAACCTTATGTGATAGCAGCTCAGCTCTTGGATGGTATGACCATGATAAATCGGGTTTGGTACACCCACGAAGATTAGGTCTCCCCTCTCACATTTGAATTGACCAAGGAGCAGCTGGAGAAAGACAAAGAGAGGGACCAGAACATGGCCAAGATCATGACACAACTTGAAATTTTGTCCAAAAATGTCATGGGAGCTAGTGCTCAAAGTGTCAATATCGTGGGTGTCGGATGTGTTAATTCTGATGAGGTCAAGTTTGAGGCTTTGTACAACGAAGAGGTGAACCTCCTAGCCAACCAAGGAGGTGGTTATCGCTCAAACTACCCCAGGCACGGTAGTAACCAAGGTTGGAACAAGGATGAAGGTTGGAAAGATCGTGCTAGAGAGTGGAGGGATCGTAACCCCATTTGAAAAAAGATATACGGGGAGAAGGATAGATATATTCCTCCCCATGAGCGCCAAAAGCCAAAGGATTCCGAGGGTGGTCGGTCAGAGGATATGCTTTCTCGTATCCTTAACAAAGTTGAGGGCTCGGACAAGATTTTGAAAGAAATGAAATAAGATATGTCGACCCTTAGCCAGATGGTTACCTCTTATTCCGTCTCCATCAAATAGTTGGAGACCTAAATGGGTCGTATCTCATCTCATTTAAACCCGAGACAGCAATGGGGGTTGCCTAGTGATACTATGGCCAACCCCAAGAATGAGGTTTAAGCATGGACTTGCATCGTGCCGCAACATTAACTAAGGCGCTGCTTGGGAGGCTACCCAAGTTTTAAATTTTCCTTCTTTTTGAGTTTGAAATAATGGTGTGTTGATTGTTCAAGTCAAAGTGTGGAATGTGTTTGAAAAGTGCAGGTTGGCGAGCTAAAAGTCTAGTCGGCGACTCACCGAAGAGGTCAGTGAGCCCGACTTGGATCGTCGTTTGACTTAACACAATTTTAAATTAGAGTCTGTAAAACTCAACGAGCCCAGGAGCATATTGGCGAATCACCGACTAGGTTGGTGATGTTTGGGTATTCAATGACACAACTTCCAATGCAAGTGTCTATGATTGTTCAATAGTATAATAACCCAACCAAGGGTTGGGGTCGAGTCCCAAAGGATTGGTTTCGATAATTAATAGAAAAATAAGATTAAGTTCTAACTAGTCGTAGCTAAAGATATTAACGATTAAAAACATTGTAAATTAAAGGGTGACACAAAAGTGTCAAATATCTATTTGGGGGTTTTGTCACAAGTATAGAAAAAACAGTAAAAGTAACAAAGAAATCTATGAATGAGAGGGGATTCTTGGGATGTGACCGGAATCCGGGTTAATCTAAATTTTTGGGTACATGCTTTCGACAGAAAATTTATAGAGTAATAGTGACTAGGCTAAGCTATATATGGGAATAAATTCTCTCTCGACCAACTTACCCCGTTTCAAATGGGTTCCTCTCGGACACCCACTTGCCGTATGAAGACCAGTCTACACCTTACCCCACTCACTCTCTCGAGCTGAGTGTTAGGATATGGGACTAGGGCTCACTCTCTCGAGCTAAACCTCATGTTGACCCACTCCTTAGGCCATCAATCTAGTAGTCTTGGTTTCACGACCTCTCTCTCAAGCAAGCCGAACACACATAAATAAACTTGTATTTGCAAATACAAATTTGTTAAATTCAACCACAACTACTAGACAAAATCACCATTAGACTACATCTAATCTATCAGCAAGCAAGACCCAACAACAATCTTAACCCATATTCGCTAAATCACACCCCAAGAATTAGGTTTTTTTAACCACACATCAAGAGATAGAAATTTACACCTAAATGAGCTTGCATTCAAATGGGTATGAAGATTTAAGTCTTGTTACAGGCCAAGAATGAAGAATCCAAGAGACCCAAGTCCAAATCCTTGGAGATGAAAACCTCTTCTTCTTTAAGTTTCAAAACCGTCTCAAACTCAGAGCAAAAATAAAAAGCACTAAAATTATATTAATTGTTTTATATTAAAAATTTGATGATACTAAGTTATAACTCTCAATGAGTATTTATAGTTTTCAAAAATTTATGCTGTAGTGGATCATTCGGCGACATTAATCGGAATCACCGATCAACTCGGCGATTCGCCCTTTGGTGTAGTTCATCACCTTCTTGCACCATCCTTCAGCATTGTCGTGCTCTGGGTCATTGAACAACATAGTACTGCTTCGCGGAACTTCTCGGCGATGCGACGACTGCTCTCTTTTTCCGCCGACTTGATCCTTTCCTTCAAGCTCAGCACACTGGAACAAAAGCCGAAGTAATACTCTTCGGCGACTCGCCAAGTGGACTCAACGACCCTTAAGCCTTCATTTTCTCGTTCTTTTCAGCTTTTTCATTCCTTTTTGCGAAGTAGTGTCCATGTTTTCCTTCAAACTTCAAATACTTGAAACTTAAGGGTTTTCATCAGATGTTGAGATAAAATAAGCATTTGAAGACACAATCCCCAAATAAGTCCAATTTGTGGACTGATCAGTCGGCAATCACGATTTTATCCGTCGTTTGGACCCCCATAGTAACTGGAGGCCCTGTAAAATTCGGTGAGGTAAGGACCCACTCAGCGTGTCACCTAGTGGGTCAACGAGCAAGATTAATGTCGACGAATGGGCGAGAACGGGACGGTTTTTAAAGGCTAATAGTTCAAATGTTCAAAATCTTTCACATTCCCTCACTTTTCAACTTTCCAAACTCAAACCTGCTCTTCATTTTCCGTTATCTTAGTGTTTTTATCGCATTTTAGTCATCAAGTTTGTGTTCGGAATTGGATATCATTGCCGCCTGGCTTTACAACTTGATTACTCGGCTTAGATGGTTGGTTTTCTGAAACTTGAATTCTTATTTAGCGATTTTCATTCTTATGCAATGATTTTTATCTTAGTGATGTGTGATGGGCCTCTCTGATCGTAATTGTATGCTTGTGTTCCTATTTTAATTCGAATATCTTGCATGTAATGCCATTGTTATTGAATTCCCGAGTATTTTGTGCCTTAAAAATGATTAAAATTATGGGGTTGTGCTTGCATGTTGTTGGGTCTAGTTGGGTGAAGTCTAAGTAACCCTCATTTGTGCCAAATGATGTAATTTGCCTAATAATGGAGCGGTTGATGTCATTCCTAAGGGGAAAAGTCGTCAAATGGCTGAATTTGGCCAAACCGGGAGAAGTCTGAGTATCTTGGGGGCCTGGGTGTAATGGGTCTTAGTTTAATTGTATGGGTGCATAGTTTGATTTTGTTTTTGGAGGCTGCGGGGTTGAATTTGGGAAGTTGGGTTGAAAGTAGGCATGTTGGGTCGTTTGGCGAGCTGGGTCGAGCTCACCGAATCACCTATTTCCGCCTTTAATTACATGCTTAATTTTGATATGGGTTCTGTAACTTTTGGCGAGAAGCCTGAGTTCACCGAGTGCACTCAGTGACTCACCGAAAGTCCTTCTTGATCACTTTTTTTCTGCCCCCCCTAATCCCTAAATGCACTGTAACTTTCGGTGGGCTAGTCCTTGCTCGCCGAATGTTGTCGACGATTCGCCGAAAGGACTTTCCCATCGATGACATGCCATTTTTCTGGGAATTGTTTAGCCAATCCTTTCAGCGAGCCTGATCTAGCTTGCTAAAGAGATTCGGCGAGTCTATCTGCACTTATTTTTCTGCAACTTAGCTTGAATTATTTCTAAATTTTTCTGATGTTTCTGCAGATATGGCGAGAACCAACATTGATAAGCCACCCCGTAAAAGAGCATGGGGTATAACTATAAATGAAGGAGGAGCCAACCCTCCTAAAAAAGGAAGGCAAGAGACTCCAAAGGGAGGAAAAGGCAAGGGCAAGAGGCCCGTATCTGAGACTCTGAATCATAACTCCGACAGCGAGGGCTCCCAGCATTCTCGGAGCTGGATGACAACCAGCCATTACAGTCCTGGCGGGCTGTGATCCGTGCTAGGTCTCGTCCTGACCCAGTTAGTTCCCCAACAGCCTCCACTCCAGCAAATAATGTACCAGCTCCAGCACCTCCTGTGGCTCCAGTACCACCCGTAGTTCCTCTTCCATGTCTACTTTACAGGTTTAAAGACGATGGGTTGCGCATGATTATTGAGGAGAAGTTGCTATCTACAGAGGGTCTTGAGGGCAGATACTCAAGGGTGAGGGATACACTCTAGTACATCATTTTGGGCAGTTTACCAGGCCTCGGGGTCCATACTTCCCTACATGGAGTTTTACTCAGTATATGGTGATCTGGTTACTAAAAGCAAGAAGAAGGCTAGTGAGTTCAGACCGGTGGGGTCCATTATGGTATGGGGGACAATAGTGCATTGTAGCCGTGATCATATCAACGCGGTACTTGACAGGGGTCAGACTTTGACTACCCAAATCTGACTACCACTACAGCTTCATTGGATGAGCTCAAAGGCTGGCTGGCTCCCCTCATCTCAAACACCACCCCAAAGTGGATTGAGGCAGGAGTCCCCATTGAGAAGAGGGACATGAGTATTGTTACTATTTTCTGGTTTGGCTTCATCACTAGCACCATCATGTCGTCCCATAATGAGTATGTTCTCCGCCATCCTAAGGCGGCATGCCTCATGTCGATTATGTCTAATAAGAGCATTGACATAGGGCTTATTATTGAGCAGGAGATGGCCATGAGGGCCAAACAGAGGCAGACCTCCCTTTCATTATCACAGAGTTGTGCTGACGTGTTGGAGTCCCCCAGGATGAAATGAGAGATATAGAGGTCACTCCCTCCTCTTCCATAGATATCAGGCGTATAGAGGTCGAATACACTCGTGAGGAGGCCGACAGGAGGAGAGCAGCTCCGGTAGATACATCTCCTGAGGTGGACATTGCCTCTATACCTTTAGAGGTATCTTTGCCTACTCCGGCCTCCGAGACTTTAGGTACGTCTTCCTCCCAGAGTCCTGTACTTCCACCTCATCCCAGCCCGCCAAGATTACTCAGGCGATGATCCTGAAGATGGGACACCTGGCCCATTCAGCTAATATGAAGGTGACCCAATTAGAGGTTACAGTCCCATGGATGATTGAGAGTGCCATCCTTGCTGCATTGACCCCCCTCCGGACTTCCATTAACAATCTCACTACGAGAATTGAGGCTTGTGAGAGCAGACAGTGAGAGACTTCTGAGGTTACTGCTTTGAAAACCAAGGTTGCAGATCTGAGGAAAGGCATGGACTACTTGAACTCCACTGACTTTATATCCCTTTTGGAGGCAACTGATGATATTGAGGCCCCGATGACTTCAGAGATTCCTCTAGCCACAACCAGAGATGTACATCGGGATGATATGGTAGTTGATGAGTTGGAGGCGGAGACCGATGAGGAGCAGATAGATGTGCATGATGCTGAGGTTTATGATAATCTGGCTGACCTGGAGGATGCTATGTTCGAGACTGCGCGCCAGACCTCTTTGAGAGACACCACCATGGGTGGGTTAATGAGTCCATAATTTGGACTCATTTAGGGCTATATTTTGATAGAATTACTGTTCTCAAATGCATATTTTGTCTCAATATCTGATGAAAATCCTTAAGTTTCAGGTATTTGGAGTTTGAGGCAAAACATAGACACTACTTGGCAGGAAGGAACAAGGCAGCTGACAAGAATGAAGAAATGAAGGCCTGAAGATCGCTAAGCCCAGTTGGTGAGTCCCCTATCCGCCTGGAGATCGCCTTTTGTTCCAGTGCGCTGAGCCCTGAAGGAAAAGGTCAAGTTGGCGATGAAATGGAGCGGTCGACGCGTCGCCGAACAGTTTTGCGAAGTAGTACCATATCGCCCAATGACTCAAAATGTGAAGAGGCTAAAGGCTAAAGCAGGAAGGCGATGAAATTGACCAAACGGCGAATTGCCGAATGTATCGGTGATCCCGACTATCTTCACCGAAGGGTCCTTTGCAGCACATTTTCAAACACTATAAATACTTATTTAAATTTCTAGCTTAGTATCATATCACTATTATTCTTAGAACATTTTTACAGTTTTTTAGAGAGTCTAAGTTTTAGAGGATTTTGGAGACTTTATTCTAAGACCTTGAAGATTAAAAGGGTTTCAACTCCAAGAAATTGGACTTGGGTCTTGAATATTCTTCACTCTGGACGTGTTTTAAGACTTAAATCTTCATACCCAGTTGATGGAAACAGATATTGGTATAAATTTGTATCTCTTTTACATGTCTAGCTAAAACCCCTTAATTCTTGGGGTGTGATTTTGTGAATATGGGTTAGATTATCTGTTGGGTCTTGCTTGTTGATGGTTTATTTGTTGTTTAAATGTAATTTCATTTAGTAGTTGTGTATGAACTTAATGGAGTTGTAGTTGCAAATACGATTTCATCTTAGTGTCTTCGGCTTGCTCGAAAGAGAGGTCGTAAAACTAAGACTACTAAATTGATAGCCGGTGGTATTGGGTCGACATGGGTTTAGCTCGAGAGAGTGAATCCTAGTCCTTCTCCCACACATTCAACTCAATAGAGTGAATGGGCTAAGGCGGAGGCTGTGGTTAAAGCGGCAACTCGGTGTTTGAGAGAAATCGAGTTGATTTGGGGTAAGTTGCTTGAGAGAGAATTTACCCCCACTATAGTCTAGTCTAGTCACAAATACTCAACAATTTACTATCAAAAGCATGTACCCGACAGTTTAGTTTATCCCGTATTCCTATCACATCCCAAGAATCCCGTCTCTCTATCTAGTTTTCGTATATTTTCGCTGTTTGTAGTTGTTAATTAATACAAAATCCCCCCATTGATAATTGACGCTTGCATCACCCCCTTTAGATTTAGTATGTTTATATTCGATATTGTCTATAGCTATGACTAATTAGAACTAAATTTTATTTTTCTATTAATTCTCAAAAGCACTCCCTTGGGACTCGACCCCAACCCTTGGTTGGGTTACTTTACTATTGTACGATCGTAGACACTCGAATTGGAAGTTGTGTCTTGATTATGCAAACATCAAAATGGCGCCGCTTCCGGGGAATGGTGTTATTTGAGAATTTTTAGTTTAGTAAAATATTTGTTCTTCTTAGTCATATTTTACTACTTTATTGTTAGTTTTGTTTTTCTTTGCGTTGTTGTTGTAGGCAGATACCCTAAGCATGGCAGAGGGAAATGGTAGCAAATTGGCTGAGACGAATCAGGAAGTCGAGAGGGACTTCAAGTTAACCGCACTGGTAACTCAGTTGAACGATTTGGCCACCAAAATATCAAAGGTGGAAGACCAGTGCAAAAGTCAAGGGAGGTATATACCCCCTCATGAGCGAAAAAAGTCTAGAGATAGAGAGAACAATCGTGTCGAGGACACACTACAAATCATTCTCCAAAAGATCACCGAACAAGATTGAGTGTCAGAAGAGATGAAGGAGAATATTGAAGTGTTGAATCAGATGATTGGTTCTCATTCTAGATCGATCCAAATGATCAGGACACTCATGAGTTATGCAGTGCCTCCTCTCCACTCAAATGAACTATTAGGGTTACCTAGTAACATTTGGGCCAACCCCAATGATGGAGAATGAGTAAGGACTTGCGTTGGGCCACTACGTTAACTAATGCGCTTCTTGGGAGGCAACCCAAGGCCTTAAATGCTTTATTTTTGTCTTAGAAATAATGGTGTTCTGATTTTATAGGTTCGAGTGTGAAAAGTGTGTGAAAAGTGCAGGTTGGAGGGCATGAGCCCAGTCAGTGAATCGCTAAGGAGTTTGGCGAGGCCGACTCATACCGCCGTTAGACATAAGAAAATCTTACATCAGATTCTGTAACAATCGGCGAGCACCAGGAGCAACATGGCGAGTCGCCAACTAGGTCGGTGACCCCGATGAAGACCATCGTTTGGATTTTCACTTTGACTGAAGGTCCTGTAAAACTCGGTGAGGTAAGTAACCACATGGCGGATTGTCGAGTAGCTGGGTGAATGCGACTAATGTCGCCGAATGGGTGAGATCTGGGTAAGTTTTTATAAGCCGCGGGTTTAAACTCTCAACCAATTTGACATTTTTCATTGCTAAATTGCTTAATTTATCGATTAACCTATCCATCATATGTCATCTGTTGCAACATATGTACGTTCCGTTGGATAATATATTGAATTTTGCAACAGATACGTCATATGTGACAACATATGTATATCCTAAAATATGGTTTTTGATATTAATTCAATTAAATTATGACCTAATACAATATTTAACACTAATATATAGTCCTACAACATGTCTAAGTAAAGAATATGGTCCAATACAACAACCTTAATCAATTTTATCAATTATTTTTACAAATACTATCATACCACAAATTCATCATATAATGACTAAGTAATTTTATATGATAGTTATATAACACCCTTGTAAATCGTTGTTTGAAGTGTTATAACATCTTTTTATTGCATAATTATGGTCCAAAATACTAAAATATGGTTCAATTTGACATTTTTCATTCATAAATTGATTAAATTTATCGATTAACCCATCCATCAAATGTCATATGTGGCAACATATGTGCATTCTGTTGGATAATATGTTGAATTTTGCAACAGAAATTGCAATATATACGTCGTGGGAACATATGTGTATCCTAAAATGTGGGTTTTGGTATTAATTCAATTAAATTATGACCTAATACAACATTTAACACTAATATATAGTCCTACAACATGTCTAAGTACAAAATTACGATCTAATACAACAACCTTTATCAATTCTATCAATTAATTTTGCAAATACTATCATACCACTAGTTCATCATACAATGACTAAGTAATTACATATGATAGTTATATAAGACCCTTGTAAATCGTTGTTCGAAGTGTTATAACTTTTTTTTATTGCATAATTATGGTCCAAAGTACTAAAATATGGTCCAATTTGACATTTTTCATTGCTAAATTGCTTAATTTATCGATTAACCCATCCATCAAATGTCATATGTGGCAACATATGTACGTTCTATTGGATAATATGTTGAATTTTGCAACAGAAATTGTAATAGACATGTCATATGTGACAACATATGTATATTCTAAAATGCGAATTTTGGTATTAATGCAATTAAAGTGTGACCTAATACAACATTTAACACTAATATATAGTCCTACAACATATCTAAGTACAAAAGCATGGTCTAATACAACAACCTTCATCAATTCTATCAATTATGTTTACAAATACTATCATACCACTAGTTCATCATAAAATGACTAAGTAATTTTATATGATAGTTATATAACACCCTTGTAAATCGTTGTTCGAAGTGTTATAGCATCTTATTGCGTGATTATGGTCCATTTTGACATTTTTCATTGCTAAATTGCTTAATTTATCAATTAACCCATCCATCATATGTCATATGTGGCAACATATGTACATTCTTTTGGATAAAACACGCAAGTACTTTATAAAATTCATAGGCCCAACCTCTAGAACTGGCCCAATCGGCCAATTATTTCATTTCTAGAAGAGATATATATAAATTAGTGTTTTCATTTTCATTTTCTCTTCTACCTCTTCGCATGGATCTCGGATCTGGAGTGCATGGGATATAATGATGTTATTTATTTCATCAGTCTTTTCTGTTGTTTATTTTTTAACACGCAACTAATTGATTGGGGTTTGGTTAAATTAAATTAATAAATAAACATAGTTTTGCACTTTAGTTCCATCATTTTTACTTGTTCTTAACATAACATAACACCCATGTGTTGATACATATGAGTCAAATGTTGCAACATTTAAGGCATACGTTGCTACAGATGACTCATTTGTTGCTACAGATGACCCAATCATTACATATAAATCAAATGTGGCGACATTTGAGGAATATGTTGCTACAAATGACCCATGTGTTGCTACATATGAGTCAAATGTTGCAATATTTGTGGCATATGTTGCTACAGATGGCCGAGTGTTGCTACATATGAGTCAAATGTGGCAACATTTGAGGCATATGTTGCTACAGATGACCCATGTGTTGCTACATATGAGTCAAATATTGCAACATTTGAGGTATATGTTACTACAGATGACCCATCTATTACTACATATGAATCAAATGTTGCAACATTTGAGGTAAATGTTGCTACATATCACTCATTTGCTGCTAGATATGACTCATTTTCTACTACAGATCACCCTTATGTAGCAGCATTTGACCATGTAGTGGATAGATAGAGTTAAAAGGGAATTGGTTGAAGCAACATAACATATAACATCACAAATAAAATAAAAATCATTAATTACAAACACATTGTCAAGGCTCCAAATTCTTATCTACTATCCCAACTACCCAATTACATTGCAATCGACCAATTGCATTGTCACACAACAAGGTGTTGGGAGGTTGAATTGGTGTGTTGGTAATAAAATGCTCAATAAATGCAAGTGAATATGACCCACACGCGGCACTGGTGATATTTTTTACCATGGGTTTTAATCGACCTTCAAATTCCTATAGTTCATTGAGGAGCTTATCTGACAAATGCTTCATTATTCCACTTTGCCTCAACAAGATTGACAGCAAGTCGAACACATGTTGTATGAATGTCAAAAATGCATCATGTTCCGTACACGTCAGGTTGCAGTTATAAACATTCATGCGACCCTCATGCAAGAGAATCTCAAGAGTCACAAAATGAGTATTGTTCATGTTCATGACTTCCAGAATTCTTTTTGCACCAATCCAATCGATGCCTCTGGGATATGGTATAATGCCCCTGACGTAGTCAATCATATCGGCATTCCATACAAACTCTTAAGTAACAGTGTAAAGATTTTGCCACCAACTTTTGTTGCCTCATCGCTGATACTGTCATACCTTTGTTTGAAGTTGGTGTAGAAGTTGAGATCCATGATTTTATCAGTGGAATCATAGTGCTCAGGGTATCTGTAATGCCCCGGAAATTAGAAGACTAAAATAAAGCCAAGAGCTAGGGTTCGAAAGTGTGATGTTGAGAATTTGAGTTGTAGTTGAGACTTTGCATGCTTAGAATGAGGAGTTTAGTGGATGAACATCAAGGTATGTATTAGAACTAGTATCCAAGATAACCTTAGAGAGATTGGTTGAGCTTGGGAAAGGCAAGTACCAAGGCAAAAGGGCAAGCCTAAGCCAAATGGCCAAGGCTGCCCGACCTTGGCAAGCTACTGCCTAAGGGTTCACGACCAGTGGTGTGGACCACGGTCTGTGAAGGGGTCTATGGAGATGCCTTAGATACTAAACCAAGGTACTCCGGCCAAGATTCTTCCAAGCCTACTTGCTCCAAGTGTGGGAGAAGCATTATGGTAAGTGCCTAGCCAGCATGGATGGTTGCTATGGGTGTGGAAAGGATGGGCACAAAGTGAGGGATTGCCGGTTCTTAAGGCTAAGGGGAGGGTGGATAAGAAAGTTGCCTCTAGTGATCCGGATGAGGGTACTCAAAAGAAGAATAGGTTTTATGCTCTCCAATCTAGAGAAGATCAAGAGTGATCTCCTCATGTCCCTTCCGGTATGTGCTTCTTTCATGTTTCAGAAAATTTCCAAATTTCTTGTCTTTTGTGATTTGTTATGTTGGACTTGATGTTGTCCTTGCTATGATGAATGTTTAGAAAAGTAATGTGTGGGCTTACTCCAAAGGGGAGATAGTGTGCCTATTCCATAATGTCTTTACATGATTATGTGTTGCCATGATTTCTTTGTATATATGTTTATGAAGGTGTGTAGGCCTTGTTAGAATTGATCTAATTGCATTGTGTTTCCTCTTATTGCAACATCTTTGAGTCGATGTGCATTTTCGGCTCCATGAGTTTTATGTTGAGCATGTTGTAGCTAGGTGATGTTAGTTCCTGCTTGGAAATGAGTAAGTATGTCTCTTTCATGCATTTTGAGTTGGTAGATGTAGTTCCTACTTCCTTAAGTTGCATTAGGTATGATTAGCTTGGAATTGAAGTTTTCTTGGTTGGTTGTGAGCATGTAGGTGTAGTGCATGCATGATGGGCTGCTAGTCTAGAGTCATTTTCTTTAAGAAGTGTTTCGAAAGGTCATTCGAGGAAGAATGTTCCCAAGGGGGAGATATTGTAATGCCCTGGAAATTAGTAGACTAAACTAGAGCCAAGAGTTAGGGTTCTAGAGTGTGATGTTGAGAATTTGAGTCGTATTTGAGATTTTGCGTGTTTAGAATGAGGAGTTTAGTGAATGAACGTCAAGGTATCTATTAGAACTAGTAGCCTATATGACCTTAGAGAGATTGGTTGAGCTTGGGAAGGGCAAGTACCAAGGGAAAAGGGCAAGCCTAAGCCAAAGGGCCAAGGCTGCCCGACCTTGGCAAGCTACTGCCTAAGGGTTCACGACCACCTTCACGACCAGTTATATGGACCACGGTCCGTGAAGGGGTCCGTAGAGATGAATTAGACACTTGGGAGTCAAGGCCTTGAGGCCAAGACACTGCCCTAAGTTCACGAGGCACTTCACGAGCCGTTGGCTTGACCACGGCCCGTCAAAGTGCCCGTGAAGGTGCCTTAGTGTTTTAGGGAGTTTTAGGGTCTTGGAAAGTTGGGGGAGCCACTGGTCAAGGGACCATGGGCACCACCATGGTCGGTGGTACCCTTGACGGACCGTCCAAGTGGTCGTGGTGCCTGGGATGGGGTTGCGAAGTGAGGGACATTTGGGTAAAATCCTATTTGACTAGTTTTAAGTGGGGGTCATTTTATATGTGTTTTATTCACCTATTTAGAGTATTTTAAGTCTTTAACCCCCAATTCTAAGTCACTTTACACTAGACCCAAATCAAAACCCCAAAATCCTCTCCACTCAAATAATTCTCTCTAGAAAACCTAAGAAGAAGAAGAAGAGGAAGAAGGAGAAGAAGAGAAGGAGGCTAAGTCGAATCTCACCATTGAAGAAAGCTTGTAGGGATTTGAATTAAGGTATGTTTAGTTTTTCATCTATGGATTCTTCCACCCATAGAGTCCCCTAAGATTTCCCCTAAATTGTGAAGAAGAACCCCAATCTAAGCTAGGGTTATTCCCAATGTGTGGGTATAGTTGGGTATGATTCCAAAGTGTTGGATGATACTTGTTTATGGCTAATTTGGCATTTAATTGTGATACTATGATGAAATTGTGTGGTTTCAATGGTTAACCCTAGTTTTCTTAATGAGATGCATGATTTGTGGGTTGATGCCATTAAAGGGCAATTTGAAGGTTCATGAGTGATCTTCTTGTATCAATGTCATGAGTAGGAATTGTTCAAGGTTAGGAACACATAATCATGAATTGAACTTAGACTAATTGAATATGATTGATCTTGTCGTGTAAAGTTTGAATTGAACCTTTAAGATGAATTATGGCTAGAATCACCTAGTAATGAGGATTGTGATGAGAATTGCTTAAGAAGAAGACTATTACTTGAATTTCTTGCAATCTAGATATGATTAAGGATAGAATGAAGTAACTCATAGTGTTCTAGAGTGTAGATGAACTTAGACTTGCTTAAGCTAGCATCTCATAGGGTCCATGAAGTAAAGGAACTTAGACATACTTTAGAGAGTATCTCATAGAGTTCAAAGTAAAAGGGAGTTGGACATACTTAAGTAAGTACCTCATAGTATCCATGCTAGTAATGAACTTAGACATACTAAAAGTGGTATCTCATAGGGTTCAAGTTATAAATGAACTAAGATGTGCTTAAGAGAGTACCTCGTAGTGTTCTAAAGATAAAAAGTGGAACTAGGTTCCAAACTTAGAAGTACTAGAAAGAGGACCTAAAAGTAATACTTAGCATGAGTAGTATTATGGGATGCTATGATTGCATTGCACAAGTATGGCTTAGGGTTACTAAGTAGAGTGAGTTAAGATGGGATTGTGCCATAGTTGCCTTCCTTGCTATAGTTGACTAAAGGTGAGAGGTTCCCTTAGTTATGAGAAGTTAAGTTAATAATGAGACTGAAGTAGGGTGAATATGACTAGGATGACTTCAAGGTCATGCTTAGTGTGAAGGGTATTATGGGATGCTTTTCATGCATTGCACATGTGTTCTTTGAGGTTACCTAGAAGTATGGTACCCTTATGGTAGAGAAGCCTAGAGAATTAGACCATGTATATAGACCATGATTAGGATGACCAAGAAGGGATACATGGCTTGGGTAGTTTTATGAGATGCTATTCTTGCTTTGCACTTGTATGCTTTTGAGGTTACTTGAGAATGGTACTATTATGGCATAGATGACTAATAGTCAATAATGCTTATGATGAAGAATTGGCTTATTGTGATTGTGATATATCTCCTATGCTCGTTTATTATGTCTTATGTCGACTTATGTTCATACGTTGCTTATGTTGGAGATTGCGCTTATGACTATGTTATTATCTCTTATGATCATGTCTTATGTTGACTAACCACTTTGAGATGTTTATGTTGGTATGTTAGCTTTCATACTTGGTACATTTTGTAGTAACGCATATTGCCTACATTATAATCAAATGTAGGGCATTGGGAGATTGAGTTGCTTGGAGGCTAGGTTCCTAAGGCAAGAATATTGAAGATTGGTGAGTCCTCATAGCTTCGAGGACAAACCCCTTATGTTTCATTTATATCTTTTCTTATGTTTTAGACTTTATGTGGGCTGCGTCCCAAGACTTTTATTCATGTTATTCATTGATGGTTTGAGACAAAGATGTTAGAAAGACTTCCGCTTTTATGAAATGTTTTTGGTATTATGCTTTAAAGAAAGTTTTAAATTCTCCCTACTTTTATATGATCTTATGATATGATAATGCTAAGGGCTTGTATGCGACCCCTTTAGGGTCAAGTACGTTGTGTTACGACTAGGGGGTGCTCTCGGGTCGTGATAGTATCTCAACTGCCTCTCCTGCATGAGGCTTAGAATTTCATCAATATACTGAAATAACAATTAATATTAAAAAGTGAAGAAGAGTAATGATTGAAAAGATAAAACAAACAAACATTATAAATTGAAGGTTAGTAGAGAAAAGTTACCCAGTCTTCCCACCAAACGGTTGTACTACCTTTTATTTATTTTTTTAATTTCGAAAGTATAATGTTGCAACATATGACAATTCAAAAATTGTCATATGTTGCCACATATCTCCTTTTTGTTGGGGCACATGCGTATAATTTTGTGGTTTTTTTACAACAAAGATTATATATGTTGCCACATTTGACCTTCATGTTGGAAAACATGCAGATAATTATGTTATTTTTTTTACAACAAAGACTATATATTGTTCCAACAAAATAATAAAAATAATAATCATTAATATTATCAACAAAAATAACACTTCACCAATTGTTTTTTTACAACTTATCAACACAAAAGGTTAATGGTATACATAACCATCAAAACTAAACCTAATCAATGGTAGTAACCATAACATTTTCATCTGGACACGAATAATAAAATATTCATGAGCAGCAACATGAAGATCATTTGATGTTAGATGAGGAAGCAACACTAGCAAAAGATTGAGTTGTTGCCACATATGAAGCTCCTTGTGACATTTTATCTACAAGGTAGATAAAAAAAGTTTGAAAGTTTACAACTGATTATAAAATAATAAGGGTGGCAATTTATACTTATGTTGACATAGATGAACATTATGTTGCCACATTTGTACCTTTTGTTGACACATATGAATTTTCTGTTGACACAGATGATCATTCTATTGCTCTAACACATAGGTGACATGTTCCAACGTATGACAATTATGTTGAAATATGTACCAACATATCACCAATATGTTGCAACATGCGACACAAGATAAACAAAATGTTGAACAATTGAACAAAACTAAATTTCTACAATCATATGAACAAAATGGTTATGAAAAGAAGAACAAAAGCAACAAAAATGACTCTTCACTGAACAACAACAAAAATGACTCTTCACATATACATTTACTAAAAATTAGGATTTTTTTGGGTTTGTCGATTTTCTTTCAAAAACCAAAATAATAGGTACCATTACATCATTATTCAATTTTCACATCTATAGAACGATTTCTTGTTCATTAACCCAAGAAAAGAACTTAGTATCAAGAGTGTGTTGTTCGAAATTGTAAAATCTTTCAAGAAAATGACTTACCCGTTTTAAGTCGAACACGACCTTCACTTCAGAAATAGAGAGAGAGAGTGACGACTGGAGATGAGGAGGAAGATAGTGGGAGAGAATGATCAGATTTTTCTAAGGAAGAAGAAGAAGAGAAGAACGTTGGAGAGAAGAAGAGAGAAAATTCTATTTTCTTTTAATATTTCTTTTTAAATAGAAAGTTCAAAATGTAGTGGTTTTTTTAATTTTATAAAAGATTAGAAAATTTTGAAAATATTAATTTGGTTCCAAATTAACTTTTTTAAGTGGATTTGACCATTTCTTGATCAAAGTGTCATAAAAAATCAATGCAAAACTTAATTGACACCCTTCATTTAGTTTTCCCTAGTAAATCGGAGTAATGAGATTGTTTGTGATAACTGATAAGGGTAATAAAAGGTATTTTGTGGCCAATAAAGTTAACAATGATATTTATCCAATTGAATAGCAGGGCGTAAATTCCGACATTGGAGAAGGAGAAGGAATGGACATAATTTAATTGGGAAGAGATAGAGATAATAGATAGAGTATTGATTGAGAAAAAGGATACTGTTCTGAAGGAAGGAAGGAAGAATGAGTAGTTTCAGTTTAAATGTTGGAATGAAATTGACATGGCCGATAGGAGATGTAAGTAGGCAACAGATTCAGATGGGAAATGTTAAAATTATGGCGTGTGTTTCTGATGGTCAAAGTCAGAGTTCCTTCCTTTCCCGTAGCCAGACCTATGCTCTTTTGAAACAGCAAATGGATGTCGCCGCCAAATCCGAGGTTTCAAAATGTATTATTAATACTGCGTCTTTTCTTCCTTCACATCCTCACTTGTATATATATTTGTAGGACTACAAAGAGGCAGCCAGACTTCGTGATTGTTTGAAAATATTTGAGGACCAAGAGCCTGTTTTGCGCCTTCAGAGATTGGTCAAAGAGGCTATTGCACAAGAGAGGTTTGAGGTACCCTCTTCCTTCCTGAAACTCCCCTTCTTTTTTTAATACTCCTTATACAAACAAATTAAGTGTTACATGTGTTGATTTAGAATTCCTCATCTCTCTGCTACTTCTACATCAGCTAGTCATCATCTGAGTTTCACCCTTTCTCTCCCTATGTCTTCCCAGGATGCAGCGAGGTACCGCGATGAGTTAAAGGATATTGCTCCGCATTCTCTCTTGAAATGCTCAAGTGAGGCAACAACACTGGTATGTATTTAATCTGGAATTGTCATGCTTCTATTTCACTTTCTATTACCAGTTGGATTGATACTTTACCAAAATATTTTGCATTGCTAGTTATGGAACTGTTTCGAATAATGAATTTTCACATAAGTGGCTTTCTATACTTAAAGGAAAAAAATGTGGGGAAGAACAAATGATTGGATTTTTCATGCAAGTGCTCATTACGTTCCACATATTCATGCACACGGGCTGTTGTTACGCCTCTTAACAGTTTCTGGACCCCTTTTCCCCTACAAAACAAAAGAAAAGATATGCTACATATAATGCGGATGTTGTTTAAGACCTTCCTATTGTTGGGTCTTAATTAAGAAATTTTTAAAATGCTATATAAGCCTGATTATCTCAATCTTTCTAGATCGTTCTCTCAATGTGCTTATGTGACTTGAGATACACATGGAAGTGTAACCAACAAAACAATAAGTGTAAGAAAATGCTCTCAGACAGTCTTCTTTCTCCTACATTTAGGAAAGAGAAATCACATTCTCCGGTGGCTTTTCTGCCGGAAAACATCTTTTATTGATCCTTCCTCCTAAGCTATCACCTTCTGTGATAGTTTTACAACCTTTCTTCTCCTCTTGTGATACTAACCTCTTTTCAGGGGATCCATCTTAATCATGTAGAACAGACTCTATTTCAGATATAGTGGCACAGAAACTATTGCAGAGTCCGGAAGATGGTTTGACTAGGTATAAAGTGCCAAGCTCTCGTTCAGAAGGAGGGTGTTGAGCAAGTGTGCTCTTCTTTGTCTTTGTAGGAGAGTGTTGAGGGAGTTTGGATTGATTGAATCCCATTTAACCCACTTAGAATAGGCCAAAACAATATAGTTTAGGAGTTAAAAGAGTGGGAAAAGACTAAAACAACTCTGAAAGGAAAACTATCGGAGCAATCCACGAAGGGCACCCTGTAAATGCCGTTCATGAACCAATCAATATTAACAGTCTTTAAAGTTCAAACTATGAGACCATCCTATGGCCAGTGGTTCCATCAGGTCCGTAGAATGGATCCGTAAATGCTAGGCAGTAGAAATAGTAGCTATGTTTTCCTGCACATCATTCCATGAGTTCAATCCACGTTCCGTAGTTTGATCTACGACCCGTGATTTGAGCTCTTGGAAACTCAAATTGAAAACCAAGTCTCTGAAGTTGATTTACGAACATAATGTATGGTCCGTGGTTCCTTTTATGGCCCGTAGATGGCGTCCATAAATCCCAAAGTTTTGCTGCAAAAACTTTAATCAACTTCTCATGATCTGTTAGGTATGGTCTGATCTGGCCTTAGAATTTCTGAGGTGTCACAATAAAGAAGAGGGCTGGTTGTGAGGTGGAGAGAGAAAAACATGAGAGTTTGAGTGTGACCAAACCTAACAGCAAGTGTTGAGTAAGGCTATAGGAAGCTCCAACCAACAGAGGGAGAATTTCAAATCCTGGAGATGCAGGGATCTCTCAACCATTATTTATTGTACCCAAAAGTTCAATTAATATGGTTGATTTATTTTAGTTCGTACAGTTAAAGGTCAGAGCATGTCAATCATTATTACACTAGAAAACAACTTTAATGAAGGTTGGGGCTAATGAGTTGGTGGACTCCAGGGAAAAACAAAAGATACCAGGTATCCTATGCAAATTGGATATAGAGAAGGCATATGACCATGTCAACTGGAACTACCTCTGGAAAGTTCTGAGTGATATGGGGTTTGGGAGGAAATGGGTGAATTGGATCAAGTTTTGCGTGTCAACAGTGAAGTTCTCAATCATTATAAATGGGAGCCCTGAAGGTTTTTTTCAATCACAAAGGGGATTGAGACAAGGA
>JAJOOR010010967.1:0-37522 GCA_036250505.1 Solanum acaule
ATTTACATGCCCTTTCGGTGCTAAGTATCTAATTCCCTTTTGTAATCATCTTTAGTCATCACATAAGTTCACATTAGCCTTTACTAGACTCTTATGTAAACATCTTACCATAATAGCTCATATGTGTTCATAAGTGAGTAACAATCCTTTCACTTTAGGAACACTTAGCAAATGAGTAACCCTTTCACTTTACATTACATTATAATCATGAGAACTACCTTTCAATCATATAACAATCATACCGTAACATACATACATACTTCATAGCTAATTCAAGTGTAGAGGGTTAAGGATGAGGAAACTAGGTCATCAACACCACAACAACACATTAGGTATAGCATCATTACCATCTAAGTAATTCACCTTTCATACTTGAGTTCAAGGAAGAACCAACCTTCATACCTTCTTGCCCTTCATGGGACATTCATACTTCAATTACCCAACAATTCATAACCAATACAAAATACAAGGTAATTCATGAAATAATAACATAATCAACATCAATATAAACAATTAATATATTCCCTTCATAGCCTTCAAGGGTTCATTCAAACACTCAACCCTAATTTCATAGAAATTATACATAACCTAGGGTAGAATCATCATACAAACATGAATTACATAACATCACATTCAGTTCATAGCCTTCAATCAATATCCAACACATACTAGGGTTAGAATTAGGAAAAGAAGGAGAAACATGGGTCTCATGGGGAATTCCTCAAGAAACCACCAATACAACATAAATTCATCCTTAATTGTTCATATAACATCAATCAAATTCAGTTTATAACATCAATTTCACTTTAGAAAGGAGACCCACGTTTTTGGATTGAAACCTAGAAATTTGGGGATTTTGAAATTCATCTTGAAGGGGCCTCTTGGGGAAAGGAATCCCAAGAGTGATAAGCAACCATACCTTACTGACGAATTAACCACGAAAATCCAAGTTGAAACCTTACAGAGTTGGTCTTCTTCTTGAAGCTCCAATCTCCTTCAATGGGGTTCTTGAGAATAGAGAGAGTAGAGAGAAGGAGGAACTTTAGGTTTTGATCTTTGGGGTTTTGTGTTTGAGTGATAAAACTGAGGTAAATTGACTTAAAAATCATTATATACACATCCCCTAAAGTACCCTAAATACCCCTCACTTAGTTGGACTCTTTAATGAAGTAAAAATAGATTTCTGAATTTCTGCATTTTCGTCGCGAAACAAGTCCGCGACGTGGAGCTGTTCCCTGAAGATATTTTGAAATAAATTTCAAGACAGTAGAGTCTGTGACATGACAGCGTTGCGAACTGGACTTTTTCTCCTTGGGGGAGCAAGTCCGCGACGCGTCGTGGTTCCCTCTATGCATAATTTGCAAGTTGTCTTGGCAGCTTGCTTGGCCAAGGTTGGGGTCCTCCTCGGGGCCCCATAGGGTGGCCTCGGGGTGTCATATTTGAACGTATTGACCCTATAAACATATATTTACCTGTTTTAAACATTTTTACAAGATGATACCATCATACGACACTCCCAAACCTGCCCAAAACCTAAGGACACACTAGGACACACTCTTCTCTAGTTTCCGGACGTCTTGGTCGTTTCTTGACGTTTAGACTTTTACTCTTCCAAACCAAGTCAATTGCATTAATATAGGTTTAGAAACATCATTTTAACTATTTTTAAGTCATTATTCATAATGTGAGGCTCTAACTTAAGTCATAGAATTTTTGTCGTCCCACCATGCTCATTAATGACATGGACATCTCTCATCTCATGGTTCAGGCACAACAGATTAAAGAGGATAAACTTAAGGAAAAGTCTAGAGAGGTAAAAAGGGCTAAGACTAGTGATGGTAATTTATCTCATGCAAGGTTCGATCGACATGGTTGTCCTATATTTCGACAAAGGTTTTCCGGTCAAGGTTCCTCCAATCCTCCTCCTAAGTTCAACAAAGATAAGGTGTCTAGCCCTAAGCCTCAAGGAGGTAATGGTAGTGGATCTTCATTGCCCATGTCTACTTGTATTATGTGTGGAAGAAGCACGAGGGTAAGTGCCTAGCCGGCATAGATGGTTGCTTCAGTTGTGGTAAGAGTGGTCATAAAATGAGAGATTATCTTATGCTTATGGTTAAAGAAGCGAGGGAAAACAAGCTCCTCCTAGTGGTTCGGGTCCCAACGATTATAAGCAAAACTGATTTGATGCACTTCAGACTCTTGTTGAAAAGAGGGTTCTCCCGATGTGGTTACTAGTATGTTGAATGTTTTTCAACTTGATGCTTATGCTTTACTTCATCCCGGTGCTATCTTGTCTTTTGTGACGCCATCTGTGGCTGTGAGATTTGATGTTCTTCCGGATGTATTGTTAGATCCTTTTTTGTCTCTAATCCTTTTAGTGATTCTATTATGGCTAAGAGGGTCTATAAAAAGTGTCCCATTTCCTTGCCCCATAAAGTTACTCTTGTTGATTCGGTAGAGCTTGATATGCTAAATTTTTTATTTTATCCTTTGTATGGATTGGTTGCACTCATGTTTTGCTTATGTTGATTGTAGAACTTGAGTAGTTAAGTTTCAATTCCCAAATAAGCCTATTCTGGAGTGGAATGAGGGGGGGGGGGGGAATTCTATGCCTAAGGGCCAGTTTGTCGCTTGTCTTAAATCTAGAAAGATGAATTTCTAAGGGTTGCATTTACCATCAAGTTAGGGTGAGGGGTGTGGATTCTGAAACCCCTACTCTTGAGTTGGTCCCCATTGTAAATGAGTTTCCGAAAGTGTTCCCAGATGACTTACCCAGTATTCCTCCCGAAAGGGAAATAGACTTCAGTTTTGACCTTCTCCCAGATACGCAACCTATTTCTATTCCTCCTTACTGTATGGCTCCGGTAGAACTAAAAGAGTTGAAAGAACAATTGAAAGATTTGTTGGATAAGGATTTCATCCGACCTAGTATTTCTCCATGGGGTGTTCCAGTTTTGTTTGTTAGAAAGAAAGATGGTTCCCTTCACATGTGTATTGACAATTATCAGTTGAAAAATGTGATTATTAAGATTAAGTATCCTCTCGCAAGGATATATAATTTATTTGACCAACTTTAAGGAGCAAGTTATTTCTGTAAGATTGACCTTAGATCAGGTTATCACCAATTGAGGGTAAAGGAGGATGATATTTAGAAGAAGGCTTTTCAAACTCGGTAATGTCATTATGAGTTTTTTGTAATGTCATTTGGGCTGACTAATGCTCTAGCGGCGTTTATGGTTTTGATGAATAGATTGTTTAGACAATACCTTGACATGTTTGTGATTATGTTCATTGATGATACATTGATCTATTCAAGAAGTGAGAATGAGCATATTAATCATTTGAGGTTCGTGTTGCAAATTCTTAAGGACTAACAACTCTTTGCAAAGTTGAACAAATGTGAGTTTGGGTAAGATCTATAGCTTTCCTCGGCCATATTGTTTCAAGTGAGGGTATTGAGGTAGATCCTAAGAAGACGGATGCGGCCAAGAGTTGTTCTAGACCTCTAACTCCTTCGGATATTAGAAGTTTCTTTGGTTTGGCCGGTTCCTACAAAAGGTTTGTTGAGGGGTTCTCTTCAATTTCTTCTTCTTTGACGGCTTTGACTCAAAAGAAAGGTAAGTTCATATGGTCTAAAGCCTGTGAGAAGAGTTTCCAAGAGTTGAAGGATAGACTTACTTCCGCTCTGGTATTAACTTTAAAGGAAGGGATCGATGGTTTTGTAGTTTATTGTGATGCCTCTAGAATTAGGCTAGGGTGTGTGCTTATGTAAAATGGGAAAGTTATTGCCTATGCCTCAAGGCAACTTAAGATTCATGAGAAGAATTATCCTATCCATAACCTTGAACTAGCAGTGGTTGTTTTTTCCTTTAAGATTTGGAGGAATTATTTTTATGGTTTGCATATAGATGTGTTTACCGAACACAAGAGTTTGCAATATGTGTTTAATCACAAAGATTTTAACCTTCACCAAAGAAGGTGGCTTGAGTTATTGAAGGATTGTGAAATGAGTGTTCTCTATCACCTCGAAAAGGAAAATATGGTGGTGGATTCTCTTTGTTGGTTATCTATGGGTAGTGTAGCTCATACTGAAGAAGAAAAGAAAGATTTATGTTCGAGATGATCATAGATTGGCCTGATTGGGTGTTCAGTTAGTGGACTCTACCAACGGTGGTGTTATGGTCCACAATGGTTCAAAGTAGTCTTTAGTGGTGGATGTGAAAGCCAAGCAAGTTCTTGTTCCAATTTTGGTTGACTTAAAAGAAGAGATGCTTAAGAAATCCGTTAAGTCTTTCTCCCAAGGGGGAGATGGTGTACTTAGATATTAAGGTCGTTTGTGTGTTCCAAATTTTGATGACTTAAGGGAGCGGTTTTTCACAAAAACGTATAGTTCACAGTATTCCATTCACCCGGGACTCACGAAGATCTACCGTGATTTGTAGGAGGTCTATTGGTGGAATGGGATGAAGAAGAATATTGCAGAATTTGTGACTAAGTGTCCTAATTGTCCTCAAGTGAAAGTTGAGCATCATAAACTGAGAGGTTTATCCCAATACATTAGTATTCCTACTTGGAAGTGGGAATATGTGAATATGGACTTTATTTTTGGTTTGCCTTGCACTTGGAGACAACATGACTTGATTTGGGTTATAATAGATTGGATGATGAAATCGGCACATTTTATTTCTGTCAAAGATTTTTATACAGCGGAGGACTATGCCAAGTTATACTTGAGATAAATGGTAAAGTTGCATAGAGTGCCTTTGTCCATTATTTTCGAGCATGGTACCCAATTTACTTCTCAGTTTTGGACGTCTTTCCAAATGGATCTTGGTACTCGTGTTAAGCTTAATGCGGCCTTTCATCCCCAAACCGATGGGCAAGAGGAGCGTACTATCCAAACATTGGAAGACGTGTTAAGAGTTTCTGTGATTGATTTTAAGGGTAATTGGTATGACCATTTTCCATTGAATGACTTAGCTTATAACAACAGTTATCACTCAATGTCTCTATGTTGAAGAAATATATTGGTGATCCGACATCCATAGTTTCCTTAGAAGGTTTGGGAGTTAAGGAGAATCTTTCTTATGAGGAAGTTCCGGTTGATATTTTTGACCGGTAAGTCAAGAGGTTGAGAAATAAAGAAATATCTTCCATTAAAGTGTTGTGGAGGAATCGGTTAGTTTAGGGTGCTACTTGCGAGGCTGAGGCCGATATGATGTCCTGATATCTTCATCTCTTTTCTTCTACTCCTACTCTAGCTTGAGGTAACGAGGTCCTCATAGTTTGTTCTTTGTTTTGGAGTCATGTGTGTTATGTTTCTCCATGATTTCCTTACTATGCATGATTTATGAAAAGTTAAAGTTTTGAGAAAATGAGTCAATTTGATTGATTTCAACATGTTTATGTGGATATGAGTTTGAATTGCATGTGGACTACTTGATGTGATGTCTTGAGAATGCCTTTAGCTTGGAGTTGATGTTACCTCTTCAGATATATGCATTTAAGTATGTTGTTAGCTTGGAGTTGATGTTTACTCCTCAGATAGTGTATTGAATGCATGTTGGGCTGTTAGATTTAGTTCCACCCCTCTTATGATGTTTGATAATGTCTTAGCATGGAGCTGATAGTTCCTCCTTAGTTTTATGCATTTAACTGAAGTTGCATTGATGGTTGGGTTGTTAGTTCCTCTCTTACTATTTTAGTACTAGCTTGAATCTCATTCAAGGATGAATGATCCCAAGAGGGGAGATATTGTAACACCCCGTATTCAAAAAATGCCAAATAGTAGTTTTCCAGAAAAGTTGCAAGTGGCAACCACGAGGACCACCCACTTCCCTTGGAGGGGACCATGGACCGTAGGTGTGGTCCGTGGGTTGTCCTGCCTAAGGAAGGTTTGAGGATTCAAGACCACGGTTCTTGGTTAGGGCCCGTGATTCACTCGCCAACAATCCACTTTATGACCACCATCGACAGCTGTGAAGGACGGACCGTCGGTCTGTCCATGGTCCGTCGACCGGTGGTCGTAGGTCATGGCCTGGAAGTTAAGTTCTGGGTTAGTTGGATCTTTTCCTAATTATCTTATCTCTATACTACGTTGTTTTGCTAAAGTATAACGCCTCTATAAAAGTATTTCAACCCCTAAATTCAACCCATTCAAGTCATTCTTCCAAAGTAACAAAAGAAGATCAATTCTCCTCTCCAAAAATATTTCTCTCTCTAGAAAGTAGAATAAGAAGAAGGGCTCAACCTAGGGTGTCAAGAAAAGCCTCCATTTTCACCATTTCAAATAAGCATTTGGCTTTGGGTATGATAGTTTTCATCTATGGATTCCTTCCATTCATGGTGTTCCAAAATTCCTCTATTTTCAAGTTAGAAATCCCCAATTAAGTTAGGGTTTTCTTCAATTGTCATGGGTTCTTTTTATTATTGATTTAAATTATTAAATTATGATATCTTATGCATGAATTGATGAAATACTATGATTTTTATGATGATTTCTCCATGAACCTATGTAATCCCCATGTTTTCAAGTTATGAGCATATTTTCACGACCTAGAGGTACCCACTTGTAACACCCCATATCAGAAAAAAGGAGATAAACCAGAAATTCAGAAACTTTAGGTGCCATCCACGTAGGCCAGCTACGGCTTGTGGGTTGAACCACGGACCGTAGGTAGGTCAGTAAAAGGAACCACTAAAAATTCTCCAGGACAGAACCACGGTTGGACCTACGGAATGTAGGTGGGTCCACCGTCCGTGGTCCAGTGGCCGTAGGTCCAAGCCAAACTCTCTGACCACCAACCACGGACGTGCAGGACGGACCATAGGTCCACCCACGGTCCGTCGGTGGTAGGTCGTGGGTCAGCTGCTGTCAGTTATTTTCAGGGGCAATTGGGTCTTTTCTTAATCAATTAGTTCCTATACTAATATGCTCAAATGTTTACCTTAAGAGCCCCTAAATAAACCTTTTTACCCCCAAATTCACCCTATTTATTTCATTATTCCAAATTTCCAAAAGAAAACCAATTCCTCTCAAATATTCTCTCTCTAGAAACTTGAAGAAGAAGAATATTTCACCTAGGGTTTCAAGCTAATGATCAAATTTCTCCATTGAAGGCTAGCAATTGGAGTCAAGATATGGTAGTATTCATCCATGGAGTTCTGAAATTTGTCTATTTTAAAAGGTATAATTCCCCAAATGAGTTAGGATTTTCATCAATTATCATGGGTCTCCTTATTATTGATTTAAAGGAGTTAATTATGATCTTCTATGCATGAATTGATGAATTGCAATGCTTTTATGATGAATTCTACCACGAACCCATGTGATCCCTATGTTTTCAAGTTATGAATCCTAAGTTGAGGGATTTTGATCTTCAAGGAATTGATGAATTGCAATGCTTTTATGAAATTGAGCATGTATTACTAGTTTTACATGTATTTATGATTGAATCCATATCTAACCCACACTTTCTAAGAGTTGATGATTTATATTGGGTTTTGACCTCAACGAGGTGAATTATGGACTTATGCATTGTTTATGAAATCAATGCAAATATTTTAAAGGTGCTTGAGAGTAAAAGTACCAATGATGATGTTGTGTTCTGAAAGGATATTCTCACTAAAATACATACTAGCATTATGTGAAAGGTTTTCTCACATAGAAAGGATTCTTAGGTTGAAAGGCTTTCTCACCTAATTGAATCAAAGACTAGGAACTATCTTAATGAAACTAGTTTGAATCGGTAGGTCAAGGGCGCCCTTTAATGAGTAATGAAGTCAAGTAAGAAATGAATATTCCGTGGGAATTTATGCTTAGCACTGAGTGGATATTGACAATGAGATGGAAGCTCTCCCGTTAGTAGAGGCTAGGTTTCCAAAGTGATCTCATGAGATGAAAGCTACACTGTTAGTAGAGATTGGGTTTCTAGTAGCAATCTCCTTATCCCATAACTATGTGCCCACATAGGTTGATTAGCTAGTGGATCCACTTAAGCTAGAAGTTCAAGGTTCTACCTTAGGCAAGTAGAACACCTCTTTTCGTGGTGGGGTAGACACCAGATTCCTTCTTATAGATCACATCATCTCAATGTTGGTTAAGGCTTATTTCCCACAAGTAATAATGAACTAAGGTTACTCAAGGAATATCAAGTATGAGTTCAAATATGTTAAAGAAGAAGTTAGTTTGCATTGACCATGATTTATGACTTATGTTTTATAACTCTTTCATATGATGTTTAATTTTGATCAATTGCATGTCATGAGATGAAATGTCCCTTTTTAGCATGTTTTGAATGTTTTATGCATGGATACCATACTTGGTGCATTTTTTTTTACTAACGCATACTCTTGCCTACATTATTCCCAAATGTAGGGTCCGATAGACAGGTTTCCAAGTCTCGTGGCTAGTTGTTGTATTCGTAAGTTCCCGATCTTTGGTGATTCCTCATGCTTCGAGGAAAGAGTTATTGTTTTAGTTTCTTTTTTACTGTAACACCTCAGAAATTAGTAGGCTAAACTAAAGCTTAACGTGATGGTTAGATTCATGAATATAACTCCTCGTACATAAAATAAAGGATTTTGTGTTATATAACGTCAAGGTACTACCCCTCAAGGACCAACCATAGGCCCTTGAGGAGGACCTTGGAAACTACCCAAAATTAGTGAACCACGGCAGGACCCACACCCCGTGGTTGGGTCCATGCTCCGTGTATAGATTCGTAGGTCCAACCCCTGAAATCAGACTCCAAAACCCAAACCACGGTTCACATGGATGGTGACCTGGGAGTTAGTTTGGTGGTTAAGTTTAGGGGCACTTTAGGGTTTTCCGATTTTAATTAGTATTAAGTTATTTCATTTTAGCCTAATTTAGACCACCTATATATGAATTTTAGACCCATAAATTATGTCATTCATCTCATTATTCCTAAATCCCAAATCAATTCCCAAAACATCATTCTCACCAAAAAATTCTCTCTCTAGAAAACTCAAATAAAAAGAAGAAGGAAGTTGGAGCTAGGGTTCAATGAACATGGTTTCTCACACCAAATTCATAGGGCTTTGTGGTAAAGTATGATAGATTTTCATCCATGGATAGAATTCATCCATGGAGCCCCTTCAAAACCCCAATTTCAAAGATAGAATTCCCAAAAGCTAGGGTTTGATTCCAAAGTCATGGCTTCCTTTCAAAAACGATTCTAATGCTTGAATTAAGTTATATTATACATGAATTGATGATTACTTATGGTTTTTATCTTGTAATCCCCAACAACCCGTGAAATCCCCATATTTCCAAATTATGATCTTGTGATGTGGGTTTGTTCTTGAAAGAAGAATGTTATGAGCTTATGCTTGTAGTGATTGGGTTACTTAAATAATGTTGATATCCATGTCTAATGTAGTGAATACTATATGTGTTGATTTGATATGAGCTTTGACCCTTGAAAGGGAAAAATATGATATTATACATGAGTTATGAAGCTTTTATATATGCTTTTAGAACACTTTGAGAGTCAAGTGTCTATATTATGATGTAGTTGTTGTGTTGTTGAAAGGGTATTCTCATATACACACATATGCATGAATATGATATGATATGATGTGAAAGGTTTTCTCATAATATGAAGACTATAAGGTTGAAAGGTTGTCTCATCTATTGAATCTATATGTAGACATGGACAGTGAAAGGTTATTCTGACGCATGATCTAATGAGCTATCTTATGAATCAAGTTATGACTTAATATGTACTCCATGGGAAGTAATGCTTAGAATCGAGTGGATATTGAATATGTGATGGAATCTTTTACACTAGTTGAGTCCGGCTTCCCAATGGGACCTTTTACACTAATTGAGTCTGGGTTCCCAAAGTATGTCTCATGAGATGGAGATCTTTTACTTTAGTTGAGTATAGGTTTCTAGTAACAATTTCCTTATCCCATAAACTATGTGCCCCATAGGGTATTTATCTAGTGGATCCACCTAAGCTAAGACGATGGTTCTACCTTAGGCAAGTAGGACAACCCTTTTTCGGTGTGGGTAACACCGGGGGATCATGTATAGCTCACATGATCTCATGTCGGTTAAGGCTTATTCCCACAACAACAAGAACAAGAATATGAAATTTGAACTATGGTTACTCAAGAAGCTTTTATAGGAGCTTTCAAGGTCTTAAAGGTGAAGAATATGAGTGTTGGCCTAAAGAGGTTTACTTAGCATGGGTGAGATTTATGGGGTCTTATCCATGCCTTGCACAAGTATGGCTTGAGGGTATTATATGAGGTGTTTCTATTATGTTATGATGATCTATGTATTGACTATGTTTATGACTTATGCTTTTCCACTACATTCATAATGTTGTTTAAACTTGGTAAATTTCATGCTTTCAAATGAAATGTCCCTTTTAGCATGTTTTCAATGTTTCTATGCATGGATATAATACTTGGTTAATTTTTGTAACACCTTATTTGCCTACATTTTTCCCAAGTGTAGGGTCCGGTTGTCGAGGTGATCATTCTAGTTGCTAGATCATGGACTTGAGTATCTTCTGAGCTTGTTGGTGAGTCCTCATGGTTCGAGGATGGCTTTTTCTCATATTGTAGTTTCATTCATGTATTTCCTTTTTCGAACATGTTGTATGGGCTAGGCACTATTTCATTCAAATATTGTAATAGATGTCTATGTTGAGGCTTAGAGTCTAGACTTCCGTTTTTCATTTATGATTTTTTTAGAATTGAATTGTGTTTTTACTCTTATTGTTGTATTTCTTATGTTATGAGGACTAAGTGGCTTGTATAGAGTCCTTCGGGGTTCTATACACCATGTTACATCTAGGAGGTACCCCTGGGTCGTGACAAACTTTTTATCAGAGCAAATGGTTTAGAATGATCCTAGGATGATGTTTCATAAGACACATCTAGTAGAATCTTGTTTCTAAGTGTGATGTGCGCCATATTTATGAATGAGAGGCTACAAGATGATTAAGAAACTTCACTTCTTTCATTAATCTTAAGTCGTGCCATAGAGTTTAACTTTATAATGTCTCTCTCCTAATCCTTGCCCTAAGTTCTTCAGGATATGAATACTAGAAGGGCTAGTGCTAGAAGGATGGAGGGTGATAATATGGAACAAGGAGCTCCTCCAGCTCCGGTTGATCCTTTGGCTGAGAATGTTACTCATGCGGAGTTTAGGGAGACTATTCAAGTGTTGGCTCAATCCGTGACGGATCAAGCCAATAGATAGGTTGTTGCTTCGGTGAATCCTAATGTGAATTCAACGTCTTCAAGAGTGAGAGATTTTGCAAGAATGAACCCCCAGAACTTCATGGCTCCAAAGTGGAAGCGGATCCTCAAAGGTTTATCGACGAGGTCTATAAGGTACTTGTTATTATGGGGGTGACTTAAGATGAGAAGGCGGAGTTAGCCTCTTACTAATTGAAAGATGTTGCTCAAGTATGGTATGATTAATGGAAGGGAGAGAGACCGGTAGGACCGGGTCCCGTAGAGTGGGAATTGTTTAAATCGGCATTTCTTGATAGGTTCTTTCCCCTAGAGTTGAGGGAAGAAAAGGTGCAAGAGTTCATTAACTTCCGTCAAGGAAGTATGAGTGTGAAGGAGTATGCCATAAAGTTCACCCAACTATCCAAGTATGGTGGCGGATTTGAGGGCTAGAATGAGTAGGTTTTTGTCGGGTGTGTCCGACATGGTAGAAAAAGAATGACGTACGGCAATGCTCCTTTATGACATGGATATCTCAAGACTTATGGTACAAATTGAGGAATCAAAACTCAAGGAAAAGAATAGGGAGGTGAAAAGAGATAAGACCGGTGATGGGAACTTCTCCAATCCTAGGTCCGATGGACAAGGCCGACCAAGGTTTAGACAAAGGTTTTCCAACCAAGGTTCCTCTAGTGCTCCCTCAAGGGTCAACAAAGATAGGGTTTCCAACCGTAAATC
Source organism: Solanum acaule (assembly GCA_036250505.1). NCBI lineage: Eukaryota > Viridiplantae > Streptophyta > Magnoliopsida > Solanales > Solanaceae > Solanum > Solanum acaule. The sequence continues at coordinate 11,956 of JAJOOR010010967.1, forward strand.
TCAAGGAGGTAATGGTAGTGGCTCATATGTGACTAGGCCTATTTGTGCAAAATATGGAAGGAAGCATGATGGTAAGTGTAGCATTCCGGAAAACTAGTAGACTAAATTAGAGCCTAACGTAAGGGTTAGAGTCATAAATAACTCCCGATACTCAATATACATGTTTTTGGGTTAATAAGTCAAGGTACAACCCCCCCAAGGACCAACCATGGGTCATTGAGGAGGAACCTTCAAAATTTTAAAAAAAAGTGCCAGGGCAATCCACCCACGAGGGGGACCACGACCAGTAGGTGGACCCACACCTCGTGGGTCATGGCTATTGGTAGAGGCCCCAAGAAAGAAGTCCCAGAACCCCTACCACGGTTAACCAGCATGGGTCGTGGGTCCTCCCACGGTCCATCAGTGGTGGGCGTGGATGGGGCCTGGAAACTGCCTTTTGGCAGTTAGACTAGGGGGCGTTTTGGGGTTTTCCTTTTTAATTAACTATTAAGTGGTGTCGTTTTGAACTAAAATAAACTAACTATATATTTATTTTAGACACCTAATCTAACTCATCTAAATCATAACTTCTAAATCCTAAAATCAAAACCAAAACCCTCTCCAAAATATTCTCTCTAGAACTCCAAGGAAGAAGAAGAAGAAAGGTGAAGCTAGGGCTGAAGGATAAATCTTTTTCACTCAATTTCGTGGAGATTCTTCATCAAGGTATGGTAGTCCTTTATCCATGGAGTCCCTCCAAACGCAATTTTAAAGCTTGTAATTTTCTACAAAAAGCTAGGGTTTTACTCCAAGTCATGGATTCACTTCAAAAATGATTCTAATGATTTAATTTCTTTATATTCTGATATAATTGATAATAATTTAATATTTTTTACGATGAATTCACAAGAATCCATGAATTCCCCCATTTTCCTAATTTGGATCTTAAAGTGTTGGTATTGATTGATGCAGGTAGAATATGATAGAATTATGCATGTAGTACTTGAATTATGTTATCATCCATGTATAATGTAGTATATTCTAGATGTGTTAATGAATTATGATCTATGGTCCTTGATGGACAGTATAAGGGAATTATGCATGATTATGAGGGTTTGTATATGATGTGAGAACACTTTGAGAGTAAAGTGAAGATGATTATGATCTAGTTGTTGTGTTGTTGGAGGTTATCCTCATGTACACATTTATGTATGAATATTATATGATATGGAAGGGTTTCTCACAATATTATGCTTCTAAGGTTGAAAGGCTATTCTCACCTATTGAATTTATGAGCTCTAGTATGATTATGTTAGATTGGATGTCAAGACATTCTTCCATGAGTATGAACCTAAGTCAAGACTTAATATGTAATATATGGGAATTAATGCTTAGCACTGAGTCGATATGAATATGAGATGGAAGCTTTTACCTTAGTTGAGTTTGGCTTTCCAAATGGGTTCCTTCTACCATAGTTGAGTCCGGGTTCCCAAAGTATGTATCTCAGGAGATGCAAACCTTCTACCATAGTTGAGTTCGGGTTTCTAGAGGAAATATCCTTATCCCATAACTGTGTGCCCTCATAGGTCGTTAGCTAGTGGATCCACCTAACCTAAGAGTATGGTTCTACTTTAGGCAAGTAGGACAACCCCTTTCCGGTATGGGGTGGACACCGGATTCCATGATAATCTCACATGGTCTATGTCAGTTAAGGATTATTCCCTAATATAGTACTATGAACAAGAAGTTGAATGAAGAATTATAGTTACTCAAGAAGCTTTACTTAGTATGGGCGGGATTGTGGGATCTTATTCATGCATTGCATAAGTAAGCTTTAAAAGTATTATGGTATGTTCCTCTTATGACATGATGATTTATGAGTGATTATGTTTATGACTTATACTTTTCCATTATCTTCCAAATGATGCTTTAATCTAAAAAATTGCATACCTTCAACTAAAATGTCCCTTTTAGCATGGTAATCAAGGTTTTTATGCATGACTATCATACTTCATGCATTTTTGTACTAACCCATATTTTCTACTTTTTTCCATAAGTATAGGGTCCGGTGTTTGAGGTGCTCTTCCTTCTTGGTCAAAGCTTGGATCGACTAATTCCTCATGGTTCGAGCACGGATGACAATTTTCTAGTTTCTTTTCTTGTACCTCCATTTGAGAACTATTTTGTAAGGGTTGTGACCCTATTTTATACTTTGATAGTAATAGATAGCTACTTGAGACTAGTCTAGAATTCCGCTATGCTTCTATGAAAAATTTCTTTTAGACCTAAAAAAAATGTGTTTTACTGCTTTATTGTTTTTTACTTATGTTATGATATGCTAAGTGTCTTACATGGTTCCTTTTGGGGACCTATGTGCCTTGTTACGTCTAGGGGGTACCCTTGGGTCGTGACAAACTTGGTAATCAGAGCAAAAGGTTTATAATTATTCTAGGATGATGTCTCATAAGCCACGTCTAGTAGAGTCTTGTTCATAAGTGTGAAGCACACCACATTTATGAATGAGAGTCTATAAGATTTTTAGGACACTATACTTCTTTCATTATTCTTAAGTCATGCCTAATAGTTTAACTCTATAAAAGTCCTTCTCATAATCCTCTTCTTGTGTCTTCAGTATATGAATACACGAAGGACTAATGCTAGAAGAATGGAGGGTGGCAATGTGAATGATGAGTCTCTTAAAGGTAATCAAGCTCCGATTGATCATGTGGTTGAGAATGTGACCCACGAGGAGTTTAGGTCTACTATCCAATTATTGTCTCAAGTTGTTACAACTCAAGCCAATAGAGAAGTTGTAGCTCCGCTCAATCCTAATATGAATTCCGCTACTTCTAAATTTAGGGATTTTGCAAGAATGAACCCTCCCGTATTTCTTGGTTCCAAAGTGGGAGAGGATCCTCAAGAAATTTTGGAAGAGATATACAAAGAAAGTGAAACTAGCTGATTACCAATTGAAGAGTGTTGCTCAAGTATGGTATACTCAATGTAAGAACCATAGGCCGGTAGGAGCGGGCCCGGTTGAGTGGGAAACATTCAAATTGCCATTTCTTGGTAGATTCTTTCCCCGAGAGTTGAGGGAAGGTAAGTTGAAGGAATTCATTAACCTTCGCCAAGGAGGTATGAGTAAGAAAGAATGTTCCCTAAAATTCACTCAATTGTCCAAGTATGCTCTATCATTGGTGTCGGATTCAAGGGATGAAATGAGTAGGTTTTTGACGGGTATGTCCGACTTGGTTGAAGAAGAATATCGCATGGAAATTCTCCATGATAACATAGATATCTCAAGGTTTATGATGTACGCTCAACAAATAGAGGAGTCAAAACTCAAAAAAATGAATAGAGAGGTGAAAAGAACTAGAACCAGTGATGGGAACTTCTCCAATGCAAGGTCCGATGGACAAGGTCAACCAAGGTTTAGAAAAAGGTTCTCCAACCAAGGCTCCGCCTGTTCTCCAAGGACCAACAAGGATAGGGTTTCCAACCCTAAGCCTCAAGGAGGTAATAGTGGTGGTTCTTATGTTGCTAGGCCTAATTGTGAAAAATGTGGTAGAAAGCATGATGGTAAGTTCCTAGTTGGCACCAATGGATGTTTTAGTTGTGGGAAGATTGGCCATAAGATGAGATATTGTACAATGCTCAAGGTTAAGGGAAGGAAAGATAAGCAAGCTTCTCCAAGAAGTTCAAACTCCAATGCCCAAAAGCAAAACCGCTCTTATGCCCTTAAATCCCAAGGTGACCAAGAGAGCTCCCTAGATGTTGCGACGGTATGTTAAAAGTCTTTTCTATTGATGTATTTTCCTTGTTAGAACCCGGTGCTACTTTGTCCTTTGTGACACCTTTTTGGCATGAAGTTTGAAATACTCCCCGAAGTGTTAGTCGAACCTTTTTCAGTCTCTACCCCGGTTGGTGACTCGGTTTGTGCCTAAAAGTCTATAGAAGTTGTCCCATTTTCTTTTCCCATAAAGTTACCTTGGTGGATTTGGTAGAGTTAGACATGTTATAATTTGATGTGATTTTGGGTATGGATTGGTTGCATGCATGTTATGCCTCCATAGATTGTAGGACTCGGGTGGTTAAATTCCAATTTCCAAATGAGCATATTTTAGAATGGAAGAGGGGAAATTCTATCCCTAGAGGTCAATTTGTTTCTTGTCTTAAATCTAGGAAACTGATTTCCAAAGGGTGCATTTACCATCTTGTTAGGGTGATAGATGTTGAATCTGAAACCCCTTCCTTAGAGTCGGTTTCGGTAGTAAATGAGTTTGCAGATGTTTTTCCTGATGATTTACCCAGTATTTCTCCCGAGTGGGAAATAGATTTTGGTATTGACCTTTTACCAGAGACGCAACCTATCTCCATTCCTCCTTATAGAATGGCTCCGACTGAGTTGAAAGAGTTGAAAAAGAAACTAAGGGATTTGTTAGACAAGGGTTTTATCCGACCGAGTATCTCTCCATGGGGTGCTCCGGTGTTATTTGTTAGAAAGAAGGATGGGTCCCTTAGAATGTGCATTGATTACCGTCAATTGAACAAAGTGACCATCAAGAATAAATATCCCCTTCCAAGAATTGATGACTCATTTGACCAACTTCAAGGGGCAAGCTATTTCTCCAAAATTGACCCTCATTCGAGTTATCACCAGTTGAGGGTTAGAGGGGTTGATATTCCCAAGATGGCTTTCCAAATAGGATATAATCATTATGAATTCCTAGTAATGTCGTTTGGGTTGACCAATGCTCCGGCGACATTTATAGACTTGATGAATAAAGTGTTTAGGCAATACCTAGTCATGTTTGTAATTGTGTTTATCAATGATATTTTGATCTATTCTAGGAGTGAGAATGAACATATGGGCCATTTGAGAATTATATTGCAAGTTCTTAAGGACCAACAACTCTTCGCCAAATATAGTAAGTGTGAATTTTGGTTAAGATCCGTGGTTTTCTTTGGTCATATTGTGTCATTCAAGGGTATCAAGGTACATCCCAAGAAGACGGATGCGGTCAAGAGTTGGCCTAGAACTCTAACTCATTCCGACATTAGAAGCTTTTTGGGTTTGGCCGGTTACTATAAGAGGTTTGTTGAGGGGTTTTCCTCTATTGCTTCTCCGTTAACGACTTTGACTTAAAAGAAAGCTAAGTTTGTGTGGTCGGAAGCTTGTGAGAAAATTTTCCAAGAGTTGAAAGATAGACTTACTTTTGCTCCGGTGTTGACCTTACCAGAAGGTATGGATGGTTTTGTGGTATATTATGATGCCTCTATATTAGGGTTAGGATGTGTCCTCATGCAAAATGGGAAAGTGATTGCCTATGCTTCAAGGCAACTTGAGGTACATGAGAAGAATTATCCGACCCATGATCTTGAATTAGCGGCGATGGTGTTTGCCTTGAAAATATGGAGACATTACCTATATGGAGTCCATGTGGATGTTTTCACCGATCACAAGAGTCTCCAATATGTTTTTAATCAGAAAGACTTGAATCTCTTACAAAGAAGGTGGTTAGAACTTTTGAAAGATTATGATATGAGTTTCGTCTATCACCCCGACAAAGCTAACATGGTAGCAGATGCTCTTAGTAGATAGTCCATGGGTAGTGTGGTTCATGCAGAGGATGAAAATAAAGAATTGGTTCGTGAGGTGCATCAATTGGCCCGACTAGGTGTCCAACTAGTGGTTTCCACCAAGGGTGGTGTTATGGTCCATAATGGTTCCGAATCGTACTTCGTAAGGGATGTGAAGTCTAAGCAAGACCTTGACCCTATATTAGTTGAATTGAAAGAGTCGGTACTCAAAAAGTCTGTTGAGGCTTTCTCCCAAGGGGGGGTGGAGTGCTTAGGTACCAAGGTCAGTTATGTGTTCCAGATGTTGATGGTTTGAGGGAGAAAATTTTAGAAGAAGTTCATAGTTCTCGGTATTCTATTCATTCGGGAGCCACCAAGATGTATCATGATCTACAGGAAGTCTATTGGTGGAATGATATGAAAAGAGATATTGCGGGATTTGTAGCCAAATGTCCTAATTGTCAACAAGTTAAGGTTGAGCATCAAAGGCCAGGAGGCTTATTACAAGATATACCAATTCCCATTTGGAAGTTGGAAGAGGTGAATATGGACTTTATTGTGGGTTTACCCCGTACTCGAAGGCAACATGATTCTATTTGGGTCATTATAGATAGGATGACAAAATCAGCCCACTCCATTTCCATCAAGGTTTCTCACATGGCAGAAGACTATGCCAAGTTATATATAAATTAGATAGTGAAGTTACATGGGGTTCTTTTATCTATTATTTCGGATTAGGGTACTCAATTTACTTCACACTTTTGAAAGTCATTCCAAAAAGAGCTTGGTACTAAGGTGAAGCTTAGCATAATTTTTCACCCTCAAACGGATGGACAAGCGGACCGCACCATTCTGAATTTAGAAGACATGTTGAGGGCATGTGTCATAGACTTCAAGGGTAATTGAGATGACCACCTGCCCCTATACCAATAGTTGTCACTCAAGTATTGGTATGGCTCCCTTTGAAGCTTTGTATGGTAGGAGATGTAGGTCTCCGGTTGGTTGGTTTGAGGTAGGTGAAATTGCTCTTATTGGTCCCTAATCGATTTATGAAGCCATTAAGAAAGTTTGGCACATTAGAGGGAGGTTGAGAACGGCTCAAAGTAGACAAAAGACTTATGCCGATGTTAGAAGAAGGGATCTAGAATTTGAAGTTAATGATTGGGTCTATTTAAAAATCTCACCTATGAAAGGTGTGATGAGGTTTGGGAAGAAGGGGAAACTTAGTCCCCAGTATTGTAATACCCTAGAAACTACTAGACTAAACCAGGACCTTATGTCACAGTTCTAGAGCTTTACGTGGGGATTAGAGTTGTAGAATTTACTTCTCTTACTTAGAATGAGAGGTTTAGGGGTTAAACGTCAAGGTACAACTCCCCAAGGACCAACCAAAGGGGTCCTTGAGGAGGACCCCAAAACAGTCCCTAAATCTACCTAGGCAGTACCCACGAGGGGGACCTACACCCCGTAGGGGGATCCACGCCCCGTGGGTGGGTCTCGTGGGTCAAGGCCTACAGAAACTAGCCACAGACCAGCATCCATGCTTGACCAGTACGGGTCGTAAGTGGACCCACAGTCCGTGGGTGTGGTCTCGTGGGTGAAGGATGATTTCGATGTAAAATTTTAAGTTAGGGGTGAAGAGAATATTCTACAATTAGTTATGTATTAAGTAGTGTCGATTTATTAGTAATTAGACCCCCTATATAAACCTAATAGACTCTTAATTAGATGATCCTAATTCATTATTTTAGATTCACCAAAGAAGCCAAATTCACTCCCAAAAATCCTCTCTCTAGAAAGTGAAGAAGAAGAAGAAGAGAAGGAAGCTAGGTCAAATTCCTCCATAGTTGCAAGCTTTTGTGAGGGATTTGAATCAAGTTATGTTAGCTTATTCATCTATGGATTCTTCCATCCATAGAGCCCCGTAGATTTCCTCCAATTGTGAAGAAAAACCCCAATTTGAACTAGGGTTTCTTCCTATATTGTGGGTAGTGTTGAGTATGATTACAAATGAGTGGATAATACTTGTTTATGATTGATTTAGCATTGAATTATGATATTATGATGAATTTCTATGTTTTCTATGGCTAACCCTAGTTTAATTGAAGAAATTGAAGAATGTGGGTTTATGCCTTGTGAAGTGAAATTGAGGACTCATAGGTGATCTTCTAGAATTGATGTCATGTATAGTAATTGTTTAAGAATACAAGAATGTGAACATGAATTGAATTAGGCTAAAGTATATATGATGTATCATGACTAGTAATGATTTATATTGGGGGTATATGATGAATTATAATTAGAATTGCTTAAAGATGAAGCTTATGACTACAATGTCTTGTAATCTAGATATGTATGTAGAATGTTAAAGTTCCACTCACATAGAGTTATTCTAGATTGAAAAGTTAATCACCTAAGATGAATCAAAGCATATTAGGCTAGAATAGCTTGAAGTTGTGACATATGAACCCTTCATGTATAGCTTGACTTTGTAAGACAAGACCTAGATTGGTAGCTTAGGATGGAGGAACCATACTCTCCTAAAGGTAGCTTGAATTAGCATAGTAGGATGTTCTCATGGTAGCTTGAGTTAGTAGTAGTCATGATAGCCTAGGATTGAGGACATATACTCTCCTAAGGGTGGCTTGAACTAGCACTATAGAATGCCTTCATGATAGCATGACTTGGTTAGGCCAAGACCATTTCATGGTAGCTTAGGATTGAGAAATCATACTCTCCTAAGGGTAACTTAGGATTGAGAAATCCTACTCTCCTAAGGGTAGCTTAGGATTGAGAAATCATACTCTCCTAAGGGTAGCTTGCATTAGCATCATAGAATGTTTGCATGGTAGATAGGATGGAACACTCGTACCCTTCCTAGAATAGCTTAGACTAGCATGATTAATATGTTTTTCAGTGATAGCTTGGTATAGCCTTATAGGGTGCTATTCTTTGGTAGTCTAGAATGATAAATAGTAATCATTTGAGTATGATAGCCTAAAGTGGTACTTAGTGTGGGTAGGATTATGGGGTCTTATCCATGCATTGCACAAGTATGAATTGAAGCTACTTATAAAGTGTTCTCTTATATGATGTATTTTTAGCTTAGGTTGTTTATGTAGTTGCCTTCCATGATACGATTGACTAAAGGTGATAGTCTCCTTTTCTATATGAAGTAAGCTAAGAATGAGACCAACGGAGGGTAAGTATGATTATGATGACTTCAAGGTTATCCTTAGAGTGAATGAGATTATGGGGTTTCATTCATGCATTGCACAAGTATACGTTGAGGTTACTTAGGATTATAGACCTCTTGTGATATGAAATGTTAAGACTTGACTATGGTTATAGACTATGTTTATGATGACCAAAAAGGGATACTTAGCTTGGATGGGATTATGGGGTCTTATTCATGCATTACACAAGTATGCTTTGAGATTACTTGAGAAGTAGTTCTCTTATGTTATGAAAGACTAAGAGTTTAATAATGTTGATATGTCATTATCTCTTATGCTTATGGATTATGTCTTATGTTGACTAACTGTTATGTTATGCTCTTACGATGTTATGTTAGCTAACATATTTAATACATTTTGTACTAACACATACTTTGCCTATATTCTTATCAAATGTAGGGTTTGGTGACACTTAGTTACATTCTTGAGGGTACGTTTCTAAGGAGCAAGGAGTTGAAGATTTGGTGAGTCATCATAGCTTCGAGGACAAAGCCACAATTTCCTTTGTCTTTTATCTCCATGTTTTAAGACTATTGTATGGGCTATGTCCCAAGAGTTTATTCAAACTTGTATTAGATGATTTGAGACAAAGTGTAGTAAGACTTCCGCTTGCTTTTATGAATGACTTCGATTGTATGGATAAAGTTTTTAAAATTCCATACTTTTCTATTATCTTATGTTATGTTATGCTAAGGGCATGTATGAGACCCTTTCGGGGTCAGGTACGCCATGTTACATCTAGGGTGTACCCTTGGGTCGTGACAAATTTGGTAATCAGAGCACAAGGTTTATAATGGTTCTAGAATTGTCTCAAACCACGTCTAATAGAGTCTTATTCAGAAATGTGAAGCACGCCACATGTATGAATAGGAGGCTATTTGATGTTTAGGAAACTTCACTTATTCATTCTCTAAGTCATGCCATAGAGTCTGGCTCTAGTAGGTCCTTCTTCTAATCTGTGCCATATGGTTTTTCATGGTATGGCTAATACAAGGGCAAATTCTAGGAGAGATGAGGTGGATCAAGAGGTTCATCCCCAAGTTCCACACCAAGCTCCTTCTCAAGCTCTAATTAAACCTCTGAATATGTCAAATGCGGAGATTAGGTCGGCTTTCCAAATGTTGTCCCCAGCTTTGACCACTCAAGCTCAAGCCATAATGGAAAAAGGGAGGTGGTAGCTCCGATAAACCCAATAAGGCGGATGGTTGCTTCTACAGTGAGGGAGTTTTTGAGGATGAACCCTCCGGAGTTTAGTGGCTCTAAAGTGGAAGAGGATCCTAATGGGTTTATAGAGGAGGTTTATAAGTTACTTGGTATCATGGGGGTGACTTCGGTAAAGAAAGTGGAGCTAGCCGCTTACCAATTAAAAGATGTTGCTCAAATATTGTATGAACAATGGAAGGATGCTAGGCTGGTAGAAGCGGGTCCTATAGAGTGGGAAGTGTTTAAGAAGGAATTTCTTAATAAGTTCTTTCCCCGAGAGTTGAGGGAAGCTAAGGTGGAAGAGTTCAGCAACCTTAAGCTAGGTGGTAGGAGTATTAAGGATTATGCCTTGAAATTTACTCTATTGTCTAAGTATGCTCCATCTATGGTTGCGAGTTTGGGGGATATGATGAGTAGGTTTTTGACCGGGGTGTCCGACATAGTAGCAAAAAAATGTCGTACGACAATGCTCCATGATGATATGGTTATCTCACGTCATATGGTGTATGCTCAACAAATGGAGGAAGATAAACTCAAAGAGGAAAAATCTAGGGAGAAGAAGTCGTCTAGGATGGATAATGATAAGTCCTTTCATGATGGGTCTGATGGACATGGTCGCTCTAGGAATCGACAAAAGTTTTCTGGACAAGGCTCTTCTAATGTTCGTAAGTATAAGGATGAGAGGGTTTCTAACCTTAAGACACCCAGAATTGCTAATAAGTCTCTATGGTCTACTTTTGCTAGATGTGGAAAGTGACATGAGGGTAGGTGTTTGGCCAGTAGAGAGGGTTGGTTTAGTTGTGGTGAGAGTGGCCGCAAGATGAAGGATTGTCCAAAATCTAAAGCTATGAGAAGAGAGGGTAAGCAAGTTGATCCTAGTAGACCGTAAGAGATTGTTCAAAAGAAGAATAGGTTCTATGTCCTCCAAGCTAAAAATGATCAAGAGTGATCTATGGATATGACTACCGGTATGTGTTTCATGCTTGGTTAGATTCTGGTATTGTTTGGTCTTTTGTGAGTTATTATGTTAGGACTTGAATTTGCCTTTAGTATGAATGTCGTTTAGGAAAGTTTGTGTAGGCTTACTCCCAAGGGAGAGATGGTGTGCCTATCTAATAAAGTTATTGTGTGTTTATGTGTTGCCATGATTTCCTTAAATGCATGATTATGAAAAAGCTTAGGTCTTGATAGAAATGACTTATATGCATTGTGTTTCCTCATGTTGTAGTGCATTGACTATAAGTTTCCCATTTGACTTTATGAGATGAATATATATGCATGCCTTAGTTTGGAGTTGAGAGATTCCTCCTTGAATAGATGCTTTGAGAATAGATTCCATATAGGCTCCATGAGTGTGTGTTGAGTATGTTTTAGCTAGGAGATGGTAGTTCCTTCTTAGATATGAGTATATATAGAATTTCGTGCATTTTTGGTTGTTAGATGTAGCTCTTACTACCTTGTGTTGCACTGAGTATGTTTAGCTTGGAGTTGAAGTTTTCCTCCTTGGTTGTGTGCATATTAGATGCATTGCATGTATGATGGGATGCTAGTCTAGAGTCGTTTCTTTTAAAAAGTATTTAGAATCGTCATTCGAGGATGAATGATCCCAAGGAGGAGATAATTGAATACCCAGGAAACTAGTAGACTATACTAGGACCTTATATGAGGGTTCAAGAGCTTTACGTGAGGGTTAGATTTGTAGAATTTACTTCCCAAACTTAGAATGAGGGGTTTAGGGGTTAAACATCAAGGTACGACTCCCCAAGGACTTACCAAAGGGGTCCTTAAAGAGGACCCAAAAACAATCCCTAATCTGCATAAGCAGTACCCACGAGGGGGACGTACGCACCGTAGGGGGATCCACGCCCTGTGGGTGGGTCTTGTGCGTCAAGTCCTGCAAAAACTAGCCATAGACCACCATCCACGCTTGAACAGTATGGGACGTGGGTGGACCCACCATCTGTAGATGTGGTCTCGCGGGTTGGGGAAGATTTGGGTGTTAAATTTTAAGTAAGGGGGTTAAGGGAATATTCTAGAATTAGTTAGTTATTAAGTAGGGTCGGTTTATTAGTAATTAGACCCCCTATATCAACCTAATAGACTCTTAATTAGATGATTCTAGTTCATTATTTTAGATTCACCAAAGAACCAAAATTCCCTCCCAAAAGTCCTTTCTCTAGAAAGTGAAGAAGAAGAAGAGAAGGAAGCTAGGTCAAATTCCTCCATAGTTGTTTACGGGGGGGTCCAAACGACGGTTTCCATCGTGATCGCAGACATACTCGGCGATTCGCCAATAAATTCCAAAGCTCGTCGAGTTTTAGAAACTCCAATGTTGACGATGTCTTAAGTCAAATCGCAGATAAGGTCGAATTCGTCGACCCCTTTGGCGACTCGCTATAACACCCCGTAGAACCTAGTAAGACCTAGCTAAGGCTTGACTAAATATAATAGGTTGAACTAAAGCCTCACATGTTAGTTTATAGTTGGAAACTTTTCTAAATGATGAATGATGGCTTTTGAAGTTAGTTTGGTGATTTTAGAGGTCAAACATCAACAAATGATCATAATGCCCGGAAACTAGTAAGTTGAACTACTGTGTTGTAGGGTCTTGTAGTGGTCTTTTGGAGTGTTGTATGAGGGTTAAATGAAGATAAATGTCCCCTATACTTAGATGGACATAAATAGGGATTAAACATCCGGGTACGACCCCGCCAAGGACCACCCTAGGGGTGGTTGAGGAGGACCCCAACATTGGCCAAAAGCTGTCAAAAATAGCTTGCCTTACAGAGGCAAGTGACGCCCCTTAAGTCAAACGACACCCCGTAAGTCTGCTCCGTAGGTCAGGACTTAGTCTAGGGAACCTTAGCTCCCATGACCAAGTCCCAGACCCAAACAACGAAGGCACAAAACGGCCCGTCACTCCACCTACGGTCCGTAGGTGGAGGTCTCGTAGGTCTGCCCAGTTTTTAGCTTTTAGTTTTTAAGTTAGTGTTTAGGGGTTAGTTTAGTAATTAATTTAGGGGTTAGGAGGGGCGATTAGTTATTTAATTTGCCTCCTATAAATAGTTAATAGACCGTAAACTAATCACTTTTACCCATTCATCTAAAGACCCCTAAAAACTCTCTCCAAAAATCATCTCTCTAGAATCGAAGAAGTAGAAGAAGAAGAGAAGAGAAGAGGGCAGCTTCTAGGACGAATTCACCATTGATTCAAGCTTAGTTTAAAGCTGTGGTTAAAGGTATGTGAAGCTTATTCATCCATGTGTTCTTCCACCCATGGAGCCCCCTTAGAAATCCCCTCAATTGTAAACTCAAAAAACCAATTCTAGCTAGGGTTGTGATTGCATTGTGGGTAGGGCTTGGGTGTGATTCCAATATAGTGGATATCACCCAATATTTATTGATTTAGATTTTATTGATAATAATGTGATGATTTCATGTGATTTCTATGATGAACCCTAATATAAATTGATGAATGTGATCATTGAACGTTTAGGCCAATAGAGGCAAATTTGAAGGTTCAAATTTGATCTTCCTAAATCAATGTTCTGAATACTAATTCATCATAGGTAGGATCATCTAATAATGAATTGAACTATACTTTATTGAATAGGAAGGATCTTGACTTGTAAAGTTAGAATTGAACCTTTATTATTAATTGAGACTTGCATAACCTAGTATTGAAATATGTGATCAAATTACCTTGGAATCTAGGTATAAAGAATAGATTTAGAAAGAAACCTTGAGAGTAAGGTTTGTGATCATGATAGCTAGGGCTTTAGGGTGAGGCTAATGTGATTACCTAGTGATGCTAAGGCTATGAGAGTAAACTCTAAAAGAGAATAGAAGTCTAATAGGTTGGATTGTGGTGAAAGACCTATACTCACCTAATCTTCCTTAAGAATGCTTGCTAGATGAAAGTGATAGAATCAATTGAACATGGATTGGTTGTCAAGGACATCCTTTCATGGGAGATGAGTGTTAAGCAAGTCTTAACAAGTAAACCTTGGGGTGTATGCTTGGATCCAAGTGGATATTGACAATTAGATGGAGTGTCACACAAGATAGGGTCAGGACTCCAAAGAGAAAGGAGAGCCACACCTAGTTGATGTGAGGACTATCCAAGAAAAAAGGGGAAACCCGTACGTAGTAGAATATGGGTCTTCCCAAAGGTAGGTCTCATGATATGGGATCCTTCACATTGTTGAGTTAAGGTTCCTAGTAAAGATCTCCATATCCTATGAACTAATACATGCTTGAGAAGAATCTCATAGTGTTCAAAGCATAATGAACTAAGACTTACTTAATGAAGTAACTCATAGTGTTCAAGAATATGGATGAACTTAGACTTACTTAAAGAAGTAATTCATAGTGTTCAAGAGTATAGATGGACTTCGACATGCTTAAGATAGTATCTCATAGGGTCCATGTGAAGAAGGAACTTAGACATACAACAAGAAGTATCTCCTAGGGTTCAACCAAATAATGAACTAAGATGTGCTTGAGAGAGAGTACCTCATAGGGTTCTAAAGATAAAGAGGGGAACTAGGTTCTAAACCAAGAATAACTAGTAATAGGACCTAAAAGGAAAACTTAGCACGATTAGTATTATGTGATGCTAAGAGTGCATTGCACAAAGTATGACTTAGGGTCATTAAAGAGAAGCCTTGAGATACGATTGGACTGGAGTTGCCTTTCCTTGTTATATTTGACTAAAGGTGAGAGATTCCTTAGTTAAGAGAGTGAAGTTAATAAGGAGGCCAAAGTAGGGTGGATATGACTAGGATGACTTCAAGGCTATGCTTAGTGTGAAGGGTAGTACGGGATGCCTTTCATGCATTGCACAAGTGTGTCTTGGGGTTACTTAGAAGTATGGTACCCTTATGGCATAGAGAAGCTTTAGAGTGGACCATGTATATAGACTATGTTAAGATTACATGAAAACCTAGGTCTTGAATATGAAGGTGGACTATGCCCAAGAATGACCAAAGAGAGGTACTTTGCTTGGATGGTAGTATGGGATGCTATCATTGCATTGCACAAGTATACTTGGAGGTGGCTTGTGAAGTAGTTCTCTTGTAATATGAAAGACTTAGGGTTGAGGTGTGTAACATTTTAGGTATAAGTAGAGACCTTGTCATGAATATGATGTTCTCCTATGCTCATTTACTATGTCTTAGGTTGACTTGTATTATATGATGCTTATGTTGGATATTTATGCTTATGTTTATATTATTGTCTCTTATGCTTATGTCTTATGTTGACTAACCATTTGGAGATGCTTTTATGATGTTGTGCTAACTTTCATACTTAGTACCTTTTGTACTAACGCATTTTGCCTACATTCTAACTAAATGTAGGGTTGGAGCTTTGAGTTGCTATTGGAGGCAAGAGTTTCAAGGACTTAGAAGAGTTGAAGAATTGGTGAGTCCTCATAGCTTCGAGGACAACGACCACATTTCCTTTATGTCTTTATTTTCATGTTTTATACTTTGTTTGGGCTGCGTCCCAATGACTTTTATTCTTGAGTTTTAAATAGATGGTTTGAGACAAAGAGTATAGAAAGACTTCCTCTTATTGTTTTTATGAGATAAAACTTAGATTGTAAAGTTTTGAATTTTCCCGTATTTTCTATTATCTTATGTTAAGAATGTGCTAAGGGCTTGTATGCGACCCCTTCGAGGTTAATTATGCCATATTACGACTAGGGGGTGCTCTCGGGTTGTGACAAACTTGGTTTCAGAGTATAAGGTTTTGGGAATTAGGATGTCCCAAACCACATCTAGTAGAGTCTTATTCATGGGTGTGAGTCGCGACACATTTTATGAATATAAGGCTATTGGATGCTTAGGAAACTTCACTTCTTCATTCTCCTAGTCGTGCCATAGATCTATAAGCTCTCTCTATTATCCCCCTATCCGATGATCTTTAGGATGTGACTATTAGAAGGATGCTACAAGGAGTGAGGGAGAAAGGTTGGTTGAGATGCCAATTATTGCTATGTTACTTGGTAAGGTTTGAGATTATAGACCTTTATGTTGTCTTTAGTATGAATGATGCTTTATTGTTGCCTTTAGGTTATGAAGGATGTTTAGAAGAAATTGCGTAGGCTTACTCCCACGGTGGAGATAGTTTGCCTACCTAGAAAGTTGATAGTGAGGTTATGTTTAGTTATTGGTAAGACCCGACTTAGTCATGATGAGTTTGGAAGTATGTTGATAGATTGGTTGATTAGGGTGTTTAAGTAATGCCTAGATGGGTTGAGTGAATAGACTCCTCTAAGAAGGGTAAAAGAGTAATTCACCATGGTTTAGAATCATCTTCTGTTAGGGATGTAAACTTAAGTGATGACTTACTCCAACCTTAGAATTGAAAGAATTGATGCTTGAAAGAGTTTGTATAGGTTTGCTCCCAAGGGGGGAGATAATGTGCTTAGATAGCAAGGTTGTTGAGTATCCTTGATGTTCATGAATTGGGGTTGCTATATTTGTGGTGAGGGTGGCCACATAATGAAAGATTGCCCCAAGGCTAAGGTTAGAAGAAGAGAAGGTAAGCAAGTTGCCTTTAGTGGTGGGGTGGTAGAGACTCAAAAGAAGAATAGGTCTTATGCTCTCCGATCTAGAGAAGATCAAGAGTGATCTACTTATGTCCCTTCCGGTTGCCTTTAGTGGTGGGGAGGTAGAACCTCAAAAGAAGAATAGGTCTTATGCTCTTCGATCTAGATAAGATCAAGAGTGATCTCCTCATGTCCCTTCCGGTATGTGTTTCATGCTTTAGTAAATTTCCATATTTCTTGTCTTTTGTGACTTGTTATGATTGGATTTAAAGTTATTTTGAGTATGCATGATGTTTAGAGAAGATTGTGTAGGTTGACTCCCAAGTGGGGGGATAGTGTGCCTATCTAATGGTTCATTGTGTGACTTATATGTTGCCATGATTTCCTTATATGCATTTTCATGAAAGGTGCTTAGGTCTTGTTAGAAAGGACTTACTTGCATTGTTTCTTCATGTTGTAGTACATTTGACTAAGGTTTGCATATAGATTGCATGAATTGATTATGAGCATGCCTTAGTTTTGGAGTTGAAGGTTTCTCCTTGAATAGATGCATTTTTAGAATGATGTGCATTTAGGCTCCATGAGCTGGTTTTGAGCATGTTTCAGTTAGGAGATGTTAGTCCCTCCTTAAAAAGAATTGATAGAAGAATTGATGCATTTTTGGGTTAGTAGAAGTAGTTCCTAGTCCCTTGTGTTGCATTATACGAGTTTAGCTAGGAATTGAAGTTTCTTCCTTGATAATGTGCATTAGATGTAGTTCATGCATAATGGGCTGCTAAGTTAAAGTTTAGACTTTATGAAGTGTTTAAAGTGTCATTCGAGGACGAATGTTCCGAAGTGGGGATATTGTAACACCCCGTAGAACCAAGTAAGACCTAGCTAAGGCTTGACTAAATCTAATAGGTTGAACTAGAGCCTCACATGTTAGTTTATAGTTGGAAACTTGTCTAAATGATTAATAATGGATGTTGAAGTTAGTTTGGTGATTTTAGAGGTCAAACGTCAAGAAACTATCATAACGCCCGGAAACTAGTAAGTTGAACTAGTGAGATGAACTAGTGTGTTGTAGGGTCTTGTAGTGGACTTTTAGAGTGTTGCATGAGGGTTAAAATGAAGATAAATGTCCCCCATACTTAGATGGAAATAAATATAGGTTAAACGTTCGGGTACGACCCCCCAAGGACAACCCTAGGGGTCCTTGAGGAGGACCCCAACATTGGCCAAAAGTTGTCAAAAACAGCTTGACTTACGGAGGCAACTGACGCCCCTTATGTCAAAAGACACCCCGTAAATCTGCTCCGTAGGTCAGGACTTAGTCTAGGGAGCCTTAGCTCCCAAGACCATGTCCTAGACCCAAACAACGAAGGCACAGAACGGCCTGTCACTCCACCTACGGTCCGTAGGTGGAGGTCTGGTAGGTCTGCCCAGTTTTCAGCTTTTAGTTTTTAAGTTAGTGTTTAGTGGTTAGTTTAGTAATTAGTTTAGGGGTTAGGAGCGGCGATTAGTTAGTTAATTTACCTCCTATAAATAGCTAATAGGCCCTAAACTAATAACTTTTACCCATTCATCTAAAGACCCCTAAAAACTCTCTCCAAAAATCATCTCTCTAAAATTGAAGAAGTAGAAGAAGAAGAGAAGAGAAGAGGGACGCTTCTAGGAATAATTCACCATTGATTCAAGCTTAGTTTAAGGCTGTCGTTAAAGGTATTTGAAGCTTATTCATCCATGGGTTCTTCCACCCATGGAGCCCCCTTAGAAATCCCTTAATTGTGAACTAAAAAAATCAATTATAGCTAGGGTTGTTATTGCATTGTGGGTAGGGCTTGGGTGTGATTCCAATCTAGTGGATGTCACCCAATATTGATTGATTTATCTTTGATTGATGATTTCATGTGATTTATATGATGAACCCTAATCTAAATTGATGAATGTGATCATTGAAGGTTTATGCCAATAGAGGCAAATTTGAAGGTTCAAATTTGATCTTCCAAAATCAATGTTCTGAATACTAATTCATCATAGTTAGGATCATCTAACAATGAATTAAACTAGACCTGATTGAATAGGAAGGATCTTGACTTGTAAAGTTAGAATTGAACCTTTATGATTAATTAAGACTTGCATAACCTAGTATTGAAAGATGTGATCAAATTACCTTGGAATCTAGGTATAAAGAAGAGATTTAGAAAGAAACCTTGAGAGTAAGGTTTGTGATCATGATAGCTAGGGCTTTAGGGTGAGGCTAATGTGATTACCTAGTGATGCTAAGGCTATGAGAGTAAAGTCTAAAAGAGAATAGAAGTCTAATAGGTTGGATTGTGGTGAAAGACCTATACTCACCTAATCTAACTTAGGAATGCTTGCTAGATGAAAGAGATAGAATCAATTGAACATGGATTGGTTGTCAAGGACATCCTTTCATGGGAGATGAGTGTTAAGCAAGACTTAACAAGTAAACCTTGGGGTGTATGCTTGGATCCAAATGGATATTGACAATGAGATGGAGTGTCACACAAGATATGGTCCGGACTCCAAGGATAAAGGAGAGCCACACCTAGTTGATGTGAGGACTATCCAAGAAAAAGGGGGAAACTCTTACGTAGTAGAGTGTGGATCTTCCCAAAGGTAGGTCTCATGAGATGGGATCCTTCACATAGTTGATTTAAGGTTCCTAGTAGAGATCTCCATATCCTATGAACTAATACATGCTTGAGAAGAATCTCATAGTGTTCAAAGCATAATGAACTAAGACTTACTTAATGAAGTACCTCATAGTGTACAAGAGTGTGGATTAACTTAGACTTACTTAAAGAAGTAAATCATACTATTTAAGAGTATAGATGGACTTAGACATGCTTAAGATAGTATCTCATAGGGTCCATGTGAAGAAGGAACTTAGACATACTAAAAGAAGTATCTCCTAGGGTTCAACCTAATAATGAACTAAGATGTGCTTGAGAGAGAGTACCTCATAGGGTTCTAAAGATAAAGAGGGGAACTAGGTTCCAAACCAAGAAAAAATAGTAACAAGACCTAAAATTAATGCTTAGCACGATTAGTATTATGGGATTCTAAGAGTGCATTGCACAAAGTATGACTTAGGGTCATTAAAGAGAAGCGTTGAGATAGGATTGGACTAGAGTTTCCTTTCCTAGTTATAGTTGACTAAAGGTGAGATATTCCTTAGTTAAGAGAGTGAAGTTAATAAGGAGGCCAAAGTAGCGTGGATATGAATAGGACGACTTCAAGGCTATGCTTAGTGTGAAGGGTAGTATGGGATGCCTTTCATGCATTGCATAAGTGTGTCTTGGGGTTACTTAGATGTATGGTACCCTTACGGCATAGAGAAGATTTAGAGTGGACCAAGTATATAGACTATGTTAAGATTACATGAAAACCTAGGTCTTGAATATGAAGGTGGACTATGCCCAAGAATGACCAAAGAGAGGTACTTAGCTTGGATGGTAGTATGGGATGCTATCCTTGCATTGCACAAGTATACTTGGAGGTGGCTTGTGAAGTAGTTCTCTTGTAATATGAAAGACTTAGGGTTGAGGTGTGTTACCTTTTAGGTCTAAGTAGAGACCTTGTTATGAATATGATGTTCTCCTATGCTCATTTACTATGTCTTAGGTTGACTTGTATTTAATGATGCTTATGTAGGAGATTTATGCTTATGTTTATATTATTGTCTCTTATGCTTATGTCTTACGTTGACTAACCATTTGGAGATGCTTTTATGATGTTGTGCTAACTTTCATACTTAGTACCTTTTGTACTAACACATATTGCCTACATTCTAACCAAATGTAGGGTTGGAGCTTTGAGTTGCTATTGGAGGCTAGAGTTTCAAGGAGTTAGAAGAGTTGAAGAATTGGTGAGTCCTCATAGCTTCGAGGGCAACAACCACATTTCCTTTATGACTTTATTTCATGTTTTATACTTTGTATGGGCTGCGTCCCAATGACTTTTATTCTTGAGTTTTAAATAGATGGTTTGAGACAAAGAGTATAGAAAGACTTCCGCTTATTGTTTTTATGAGATAAGACTTCGATTGTAAAGTTTCGAATTTTCCCGTATTTTCTATTATCTTATGTTAAGAATGTGCAAAGGGCATTTATGCAACCCCTTCGGGGTCAATTACTCCTTGTTACGATTAGGGGGTGCTCTCGGGTCGTGTTACTCGCCAAGTGGACAATTGCTCGCCATCCTTCACTTTTTCAAACACTTCTCATAATTCAAACTGTACAAACAACACACCATTATTTTCCCAAGAAATAAAAAGCAATTAAAGGGGTTTTGGGTTGCCTCCCAAACAGCGTCTTAGTTAACATCGCGGCAGCACCTTCAGACGTCTTCCAAATACATCACTTCAACCAAAGAAATGTCTTGACAATCCCCAAAATATAATTTCAAACGTTGACCAGTCACTTTAAATGGAGGTCCTTCCTGATCTTCAACTTCTATGGCACCATTGGTGAACACTCGTGTTACTCTAAAAGGTCCACACCATTTGGATTTGAGCTTTTCGGGAAATATTCTAAGTCGAGAGTTGTATAGCAAAACCCAATCTCCTACCTTGAAGTTCCGCTTGAGTATCCAAGCATCATGCCATTTCTTCATCTTCTTTTTGTAGATGGCTGAACTTTCATACGATCTGAGTCAAAATTCATCCAGTTCGTTCAACTGCTCTACCCTCTCCCTTGAAGTTTTTGACCAGTCCAAATTTAAATCTTTCAATGCCCACAATGCTTTGTGTTCTAACTCGACGGGAAAATGACAAGCTTTACCATAAACCAACTGATATGGAGTCATACCGATGGGTATTTTGTAAGCGATCTAATATGCACATAGTGCATCATCGAGTTTCCTAGACTAGTCAGTTCTTTTGGCATTTACTGTCTTTGCCAGGATGCTTTTGATTTCCTGATTTGACACTTCAACTTGACCACTTGTTTGGGGATGATATGGGGTTGCTACCTTGTGTTTCACCCCATATTTGCTCAGTTCCATTGAAAACCACCTATTGCAAAAGTCGTACCCCCCATCGCTAATGATTGCCCTAAGAGTGCCAAATCTTGTAAAGATGTAGCATTTCAGAAATTGGACAACACTTTTTCCTTCATTGTTTGGAAGTGCGATGGATTCCACCCATTTGGAAACATAATCTACAGCCATGAAGATATATTTATTTACAAATGAGCTCACAAATGGGCCCATGAAATCGATCCTCCATATATCGAATAGCTTGACTTCCAAAATAGGAGTGACAGGCAACTCGTGCCTTCTAGACACTCCACCTTGCTGCTGACATTGAGAGCATTTCTTCGCAAATTCATGTGCATCCTTGTATAGGGACGGCTAGTAATAACCACTTTGGAGAACTTTGGCGGCAATGCGAATACCACTATGGTGACCTCCCACTGGAAATTCATGGCAAGCATGGAAAATTTATACCGCTTCTTCTTCCGGAACACACCTTCTAATAACATGGTCAGCACATTCTCGAAACAAGTATGGTTCAGCCCAAAAGTACTTTTTAACGTCGAACATGAATCTCTTTTGTTGGTAAAAGGTCAGCTCATTCGACATCAATCCACTCACAATGTAATTTGCAAAATCTGCATACCATGGTGTAGGTTTGAGATATATAGAAAACACCTGTTCTTTGGGGAAGAATTCGTCTAAGTCGACCTCACGCTCGGCATTTTCCCTTCCTTCCAACCTCGCTAAGTGGTCGGCCACTTGATTTTCATAGCCTTTTCGTTATTTTACCTCGAAATCGAACTCTTGTAATAGTAGCACCCACCTTATCAACCTTGGTTTTGCATTATTCTTCGTCATCAAGTAGCGGAGTGCGGCATGATCAGTGTGTACTATTACTTTAGTGCCTAGCAACTATGCCTGGAACTTTTCCAATGCATAGACCACTACCAACAACTCATGTTCCGTGACCGTATAATTTCGCTGGGCATTATTCAGAGTTTTTGCTTGCGTAATAAATTGGGTGAAATAGTTTGTTGTGTTTTTGCCCCAACACTACCCCCAATGACATACCACTAGCATCACATATTACTTCGAAAGATTCAAACCAATCAGGAATGATAATAATCGGAGTGGATACTAAATTTCTTTCAAACACTTAAATGCGTCCATACAAGCATTATCAAAATAGAACTTCACTTCCTTCTCTAGGAGTTTGCATAGTGGGTGTGCAATCTTTGAGAAGTCTTTAATGAACCTTCGGTAGAAACCTGCATGCCCCAAGAAGCTGCGAATACCCTTTACTAGAATTGGCGGGGTAGTTTCTCAATTACCTCATTTTTTTCCTTATCAACTACTAGCCCTTGTTGCAACACCTTGTGTCCTAGAACAATACCTTCCTTTACCATGAAATGACATTTCACCCAATTTAGGACCAGGTTTGTTTCCACGCATCTTTGAAGCACTTGCCCTAATTGTGTTAAGCATTCTTCAAACGTATCCCCTACGACTGAAAAGTCATCCATAAATACTTCCATAGAATCTTCGACCATATCCGCAAAGATAGACAACATGCAACGTTGAAATATGGTTGGGGCATTACATAGTCCGAATGGCATTCTTTTGAATGCAATTGTTCCATAAGGGCAAGTGAAACTGGTTTTTTCATGGTCTTCCGGCGCAATAAAGATTTGATTGTAACCGGAGTACCCATCAAAAAAACAATACTACCTTCTCTCTGATAACCGTTCAAACATCTGGTCCATAAAAGGCATTGGAAAATGGTTTTTCTTGGTCCATGAGTTAAGTTTTCGATAGTACATGCATACTCTCCACCCAGTCACTGGTCTTGTCGGCACAAGCTCTCCTTTTGCATTCGGGACTACGGTTATACCTTCTTTTTTAGGTACACATTGCACCGGACCTACCCACTTACTAACTGCAATAGGATATATCACTCCCGCATCTAGCCACTACATGATCTCCTTTTTCACCACCTCTTGCATTGGAGGGTTCAATCTTCGTTGATACTCCACACTAAGTTTACATTCACTATCGAGCCGATTCTTGTGAGTACAGATGCCAGGGGGGAATTACTACTATATCGGCTATTGTCCATCCAATAGCTTTTATATGCTTCTGCAGTACATCAATGAGCAATTTGACCTTTCTTTCAAGCAAATTGGATGCGATAATCACTGGTAAAGTATTATTGGCTCCTAAGAAGGAATATTTGAGATGAGAGGGTAGGGCTTTTAACTCTAGATTCGGTGGTTCTTCTGTTGATGGCTTTGCAGGGGGACTTTCTCTATTTTTCAGGTCGATATCCAACTTGATTGGATTCCTTGAATATACCCCTAACCCTGATAAGGCAGCTACCACTTCCTCATAGCCTTTAACTTAGGATTCATCATAATTGGCAAGTACAGATTCAAGGGGTTCATTCTTGCACATAAAATGGCTCAATCTTGCCACTGCCTCATCTATAACATCCTCAGTAGACACCACATGGATATTACTTGGCTGCTTCATGGATTTATAGATATTGAAGGTCACCTCATCATCGTTCACACAGAACTTCAATTTCCCACTTTCGACATCCATTAATGCTCTCACGGTAGCTAAGAATAGCCTTCCCAAAATAATAGGAATTTCAGCATCGATCTCACAATCTAGAATCACAAAATCATCCAGAAAGATGAACCGATCTACTTTTACAAATATGTCATAGAGTATCCCCACTAGGTGCTTGATTGATTGATCAGCCATAAGGAGTCTCATTGTGGTTGCCTTTGGTTCACCCAAACCAAGTTGCTTGTAGATTCCATAGGGCATCAAGTTAATGCTTGCTCCTAAATCGCACAAAGCTTTAATGAATTGGAGCATGCCAATTGTGCACGGGATTGTGAATGCCCCAGGATCTTCTCTCTTAGTGATTGACTCATTTGTCCTAATTGCACTGCAACTATGGGGCACCTCAATCATTTCATAGTCCAAGCTCCTTATCTTTGTAACCAGCTCTTTCATGAATTTGGCATATCCCGACATTTCCAACAATGCTTCCACTAGATGAAGGTTAATTGATAAGTTCTTGAATACTGACAAAAAAAATTTGAACTTCTCATCTTTATTCTTCTTTTTCAAACGTTGAGGAAATGGTGGAGGCATTTTGGGTAAAGGGTGCGTGACTTTTGGAACTTGAACATGTTGCTCTGTATCCTCTTATGGTTCTTTGGCACGGTTTTGTGGAATAGGCAATTCTCATTCCTCTATACCTATAACAACCCGGAAAATTGATAGGTGAAACTAGAGCCTAACGTATGAATCTTAAAATTTTATGCGTAAATTGGAGTTATGAAATAGTCCAAAAAATTGACTAAGTATAAGTTCAAGAGAGGGTTCAAGGAAGGCAAAAGGCATCACTGTCCTTAGAAGCTCTCTTGAACTTTGCCTTAGCCGTATGGGCAAAAGGCATTTGTTCAAGAGAGGCTTCAAGGCACATGAAGCAGTTCACTATCCTTGAAGGGCCTCGTGAACTTTGCCTTAGCCATTTTTGGCAAAGTTGGCAATTCACGTATGGGTTCAAGGGACTTGAAGCAGTCCACGACCCTTAAAGGGTCCCTTAAACAATTACTTAGTTTTTTTAGGGGCTATACACGTGAGGGTATAAGGGCAAAGTGGGGACCACCACGCATGGGGGCTGCCTTAGTACACTAGGCAGTGCATGTGTGCATGTGGGGGCCCATTGCCGTGTACTCCCTTGTAGACTTATGCCTTGGCTTTAAAAATCTTAAGGCAAGTCCAAGGGTTGGGTCACGGATGGTAGACCATTCCAAGGCCCTTAGAAGCTCCCTTGGTAATTGCCTTAGTTTTATTTGGGCAATCCAAGGGAGGCATAAAAAGGGGTAATTTCGTAATTTCCTTTTTAGTCTAAATTAAATGGGCATAACCTATATTATATATATATAAATATAAATATATAAATATAAATATAAATATATAAATATAAATATAAATATATATATATATA
>JAJOOR010010968.1:0-31560 GCA_036250505.1 Solanum acaule
AGGGTTAAGGATGAGGAAACTAGGTCATCAACACCACAACAACACATTAGGTATAACATCATTACAATCTAAGTAATTCACCTTTTAAAGTAGTCATTAGTCTTTACATTACCATTTAAGGTCATATAGAATACCTTTAGGGGAATACCCCTCATATAGTCATAAAAGCTCAAGAGTTCATAGATGAGAAAACCTTTCATTAAGAACCTTCATCATGTGAGAATGACCTTTAACATTAGCATACCATGCATAACATAGACTAGTTTAGAGTACAATTGAGGAAATTTTTCAAGAGACTTACATTCATTACATTAGCAATAGCTTCATTCATTCATGTGTGTGTACATGTGTGAGAAAGCCTTTCACATAAAACACCTTTACTCATAGCATGTTCATATTGTGTTAACAAGAATTACCTTCAATTCAACATAACAACAATAATACCAACATCTCACAACATTCATACTTGCATTGCTTCTCATCATAACATGCTCAATTACCAACTAGGGTTAAAGGGAAGAGGGAACCATCATCCAACTTCATCATACATGAATTAAGCAAGTACATTCAACAATACATAAAGAATCACATTGATATCATCTCCCCATAGCCTTGAAGGCCCCATTCAAGACTTAACCCTAATTCCATAGTAATCATAAAAAATTTAGGGTAATATCATCATACAAACATGAATTCCATAGCATCAAATTCAATTCATAACCTTCAATCACTACTCAACACAACTAGGGTTAGAATTGGAGAAAGAAGGGGAAACATGGGTCTCATGGGGATTCTTCAAAAATCACCAACACTACATGAATTCATCCATAATTATTCATATATCATCAATCAAAATCAGTTTATAACAACAATTCAACATTTAGAAAGAAGGCCCACGTTTTTGTATTGAAATCTACAATTTGGGGGACTTTGAAAACCATCTTTGGAAGGACCTCTTGGGGAAAGGGATCCCAAGAGTGAAGAGTAACCATACCTTAGTTAAACCCTGTGAATTTCGTGTGAAACCTCCCATCTACAAGCCCTTGATAAGCTCCTTCAAAGTTCTTCCATGGAGTCTTGAGTTGAGAGAGTTTTGAGAGAGAGAGGGTTTTGAATTTAGGAGAATGACTTTAAAAATAGACTTAAAACCTTATATATTTATCATATAAACCATTTAAAACCAACCCTACATAATAAACATTCAAAATGAAATTACTTAAAAATCCCTCACTTGGGCAGCCCCGCCAGGGACCACGCCCACTTGGACGGATCGTGAAGGGTATCACGGCCCGTGGTGGTGCTCGTGGTCCCTTGACCAGTAGGCCTCTCCACCATGTCAAGCCCTCAAGGGCCCAAGGCATCTTCACGGATACTCCCACGATCCGTGGTGCACACCACGAGTCGTGGTAGAGCTTGTGAAGATGAGGCAGCACCTAGGCAAAGTTGCCTTGCCTCCCTTGAGACCAAGTGATCTTTACACCCAAGTATACGGACCGTCTAGGGCACCACGGGTCATGGTGGTACCCGTGGTGTTTGGGGCAGTGGGCAGCTAACTTGGGAAAGCCTTGGCTTTTTGGCTAAGGCTTGCCCCTTTTGGCTTGGCTCCTTGTCTAGCACCCTCAACTAACCTAGAGTAGGTCCCAAAGCATGGAGTCTAACACGTGCCTTGACGTTGACTCACTAAAGTCACCAAACTAGCTTCAATAGCCATTTTTCATCATTTAAACGTATTTCCAACCATAAACTAATATGTGAGGCTCTAGGTCAATCTACTAGATTCAGTCAAGCCTTAGCTAGGTCTTACTAGTTTCGTACGGGGCGTTACATGAGAAGCCCTCTACAAATCTTCTATAATACCTGGCAAATCCCAAAAAAGTTTGAATATCGGTGGCACTTAGAGGTCTAGGCCAACTTTTCATCGCATCCGATTTCTTTGGATCAACCTCTATACCCACACTTGACACAATGTGACCTAGGAAAGCAACCAACCTTAGCCAAAACACGCACTTGCTAAATTTAGCATAAAGTTGGTGGTCCTTGAGGACTTGCAATACTAACCTCAAATGCTTCATATGATCACCCTCACTCCTTGAATAGATCAAAATATCGTCAATAAAAACGATCAAAAATGAATCAAGATATTGCCTAAATACCCTATTCATAAGATCCATGAACATCGCCGGGGAATTTGTTAAACCAAAAGACATAACTAGGAATTCATAGTGACCATATCTTGTACGGAAGGCCGTTTTTGGAATGTCAACCCCTCTCACCCTAAGTTGGTGATAACCCGACCTTAAGTCAATCTTCGAAAAGTAACTCGCCCCTTAGAGTTGGTCAAACAAATCTTCAATTCTAGGGAGTGGGTACTTATTCTTTATAGTGACTTTGTTCAATTGGTAGTAATCTATTGTTCAATTGGCAGTAATCCATACACATCCGAAGTGAACCATCTTTCTTTTTCACAAACAATACTGAGGCACCCCATGAAGATATGCTTGGTTGAATAAAACCCTTATCTAGCAAATCTTTGAGTTGGTCCTTCAATTCGGTCGGAGTCATCCGGTAAGGGGGAATTGATATGAGTTATGTATCCAGCAAAAGATCAATGTCGAAGTCTATTTCTTGTTTTGGAGGGATTTCAGGTAAGTCATTAGGAAAGACTTCCAGAAATTCCCTTACTACGAGGACCGACTCTAAAGGAGGAGTCTCGGACTCAAGGTCCTTAACTCTCACAATATGATAGATACACCCCTTAGAAATCATTTTTCTAGCTTTTAGATATGAGACAAAATGACCTCGAGGAATAGAGTTTCCTCCCTTCCATTCTAAAACGGGATCATTTGGAAATTGAAACTTTACTACACTTGTTCTACAATCAATGAAAGCAAAACAAGCATGCAACCAATCCATCCCCAATATGACATCAAAGTCCAACATATCTAGTTCTACCAAATCAACCAAAGTGACTCTATTAGACAAGGAAATAGGACAATCCTTATAAACCTTTCTAGCAACAATCGAGTCACCTACAGGGGTAGAAACCGAAAAAGGTTCCTCTAACTTTACGGGGAGTACATTAAATTTCATAGCCACTAAAGGGGTAACAAAAGATAAAGTGGCATCGGGGTCTAACAATGCATAAACATTAATGGAAATACTTGTAACATACCGGTGACAACGTCCGGAGAACCTTCTTGATCGGTTCTAGATTGGAGAGCATATAAGCGATTCTTTTTGGGAGCATCGGAATTTGAGCCACTTGGAGGGACTTGCTTGCCCCCTCTCCCTTGAATCTTAAGCATATGACAATCCATCTTCATGTGGCCACTCTTACCACAACTAAAACATCCATCCGTGCAAACTAGGCACTTGCCATCATGCCTCTTGCCACATTTTGCACAAGTAGGTCTATCAACATAAGAACCACCTCCACTAACACCTTGTGGCTTTGGAGTAGGCACCGTCTCTTTGTTGACTTTAGGTGTGCTAGAAGTGCCTTGAATAGAAAACCTCTTCTTAAACCTTGGTTTGCCTTGAACCTCAAATCTACTCTTAGACGAATTACCATCATCAACTCTTGCCCTTTTCATTTCTCTACCCATTTGTTTGAGCTTTTGTTCCTTAATTTGCTCGACATGAACCATAAGACGGGAGTTGTTCATGGTTGGAATAAGCATCGCCAACCGACATTCATTCACCACAAGATCAAATATCCCCATAACAAATTTGTTCATTTTCGCCCTAGAGTTCGCCACCAAGGTTGGGGCATATTTAGACAATTGTGTGAACTTGAGGCTATATTCCTTCACACTCATACCCCTTGGCAGAAGTTGATGAATTCTTGCATCTTCCTCTCTCTTAGCTCTAGGGGGAAAACCTATCAAGGAACGTCGTCTTGAATACTCTTCAATCAATCGGGACCGCTCTAATGGACCTATATTCCTTCCATTGCTCATGCCACACTTGAGCCACGTCCTTTAGTTAGTATGCGGGTAATTCCGCCTTCTCTCTTGGAGATACTCTCATAGCTTCAAGCACCTTAAACACCTCCTCAATAAACCCTTGTAGGTCTTCATCTACTTTGGAACCATAGAATGTAGGGGGATTCATTCTTGTGAAATCCCTTATCCTTGAAACAGTAGTACTTGCATTGGGGTTCACTTGGACCCTAACATCTCTTGTGACTTGAGTTGTTAGAGCATGAGTTAAGGTTTGGAAAGTTGTCTGGATCTCCACATTAGTCATGGCCCCCTCCTCATTAGGAGCTTGAGGACCTTGGAGAGGAACTCCCCCATCATTAGCAATCTCCTCTTCCACTCTCCTTGCGTCCGCTCTTCTTGTATTCATTTTCCTATATGCACAAGAAAAAGGTTAGAAAAAGGACTTCATAGAGTAAAAACTCTAAGGCACGACTAATGAGTAATCAAAGAAGTGAAAAGTTACTAAACATCTTATAGCCTCTCATTCATAAGTGTGGCGCGCTTCACACTAATGAACAAGACTCTACTAGATGCGGTTCATGAGACATCACCCTAGAATCTTTCTAAACCTTAAGCTCTGATATCAAGTTTGTCACGACCCAAGAGTACCTCCTAGGCGTGACACGACATAATTGACCCCTAAGGGGTCGCATTCAAGCCCTTAGTATTCATCATCACATGAAGACATAGAAAAATACAGAAAAATTAAAAACTTTTAGAATAGAAGTCAACTTCTTTCATATAAGAAAATAAGAACTAGACTTGTCACAATCACCATCTAAACATAAGAGTACAAATAGGGTCAATGCCCTTTACGTCAATAAGTCTCCAAAATAGGAAATACAATATAGTCTAGAACATAGAAATGTAAACTAGTGACTAGAATCAATAGCAACTTGTCCTCGAACTTGAGGACTCACAAAGCCTAGGGAATAGTCAACCCAAGCTTCACCTTCAAGGAAGTAGTAAGTATTAACGACTGGAACCTACACTCATAGTAAAGTAGAAAATATGGGTTAGCACAATTTAATTGTACTAAGTATGGATGTCATGCACAAAATCCTTAAAACATGCATAAAAGGGACATTTAGTTGAAATCATGCCTTTGTCAAGTTTGAAAACCAATATGCACATTTATGAAGAAAACATATGACAACCCAAAGCAGCACTACTGTAATGCAAAGGTAAGATCCCATAACCCTACCAAATGCCAAGTATCACATTTAGGCCACCAACAACATACATACTTCATCTTACCATAGTCATAACCAACATACATAAAAGTGAAGACGTTTATAATCATAGCATTATTGCATACTTAGTCATACATAGTTCATAAGTCATCATATCATCATACCATAAGAGAACCTTACCACAACCCCTCTTAGAGTCTACTTGTGCAATGTATAAGTGAAGTCACATAACTCCACTCACACTAAGTAGTACCCCTTAAGAAGTCCTAGTTAGAGTCCATGTCATTACCATAGTTCATATTCATATTATTTAAGGAAGACTTGCAATAACCAACATAGACCTTGTGAGCTATATGAAATCTGGTGTTCTACCCCCACACCGAAAATAGGTGTTCTACTTGCCTAAGGTAGAACTAACATAATAGCTTTTATGTGGATCCATTAGCAAAAACCTATGTGGGCACATAGTTATGGGACAAAGAGATTGCTACTAGAAACTCGGACTTGCTAAACATAAAAGGTTTCCATCTCATGAGATATCATACATTGGGAAGCCGGACTTGCTAAACGTAAAAGCCCCTATCTTAATTTCATGTCCTCTCGGTGCTATACATTATTCCCTTTAAGAGTCATAATTAGCCTTTACTTAAGTTCGTATTTATAACAGCATACATTAGGCACTTATGCCAACATACCATCATAATAGCTCATAGGTTCCTTAAGTGAGAATGCTCTTTTTACTTTTAGAAACACTAGCATGTGAGTATACCTTTCATATTGTAGTCGTATTGTGATCATGAGAATGTCCTTTCAATCCACACAATAAGCTTATCATAAACATACATACATACATATATACATAATCAAGTGTATAGGGTATATGGATGAAGGGTCTTGTCATCAACACCCCAACAACACAATCGATATAGAATCATTATTATCTAAGTAATTCACAATCTCATACACAATTCCCATAAAGAGACATAACCTTCATACCCTTGCCCTTCAAGGGTCTTGGAATCACAATCAACCAAACTATACCCAATTACTACATAATATCGGAGGAATTCATGATGTAATAGCATAATTAACATAAATATAATCAATTTACATATTCATAATCTCAACCAACCTATAACATCAATTCATGATTCATCAATTTGGGGAACACATGGGTCTATGGGGAATTCTCATTATAAACATCAATTCTCCATAAATATATTCATAATTAGTCATAAACAATCATGAACAATCATAAAGCAATGAAAACATTTTGGAAAGAAGACCCAGGTTATAGAATGAAAACCCTAGAAATTGGGGGAACTTGATATCTTGAAAACATATTTGAAAGGGATCCTTGGGTGATAGCTACCCAAGGATGAAAAGCAATAGTACCTCAACTAGGAAACTCCAAAAAAATTGGGGAAGACATCCTTTTTGAACTACTGAACTTGAGTTTTACTTGAGGACAAACAAAAGTTTAAGTTGGGGGTGTTGATGAGTCCACTATTTGGACTCATTTAGGGCTTAATTTTAATAGATTTAGTGTCCTCGAATGCACATTTTGTCTTAATAACTGATATAAATCCTTGAATTTCTGGTATTTGAACTTAGGGACAAAGCATGGACACTATTGAGCAAAAAGGAACAAGATAGCTGAAAGAACAAAGAAAAGAATGCTTGAGGATCGCCAAAACCATTAGGCGAGTTACCAAATGGCCTTGGTCTCGCCTATTGTTCCAGTGTGCCAAGCCCTGAAGAAGAAAATCAAGTCGGCGATAGAAAGGAGCAGTCGGCGAATCGCCGAATAATTCTGCGATGTAGTGCCTTATCGCCCAAAGTTACAAAACCTCAAATTTGCTGAAGGCCAATCTAGAAAGGTGATGAAGCAGACCAAATGGTGGCTGACCGAGTGGATCGGCGATCCCGACTAACTGCGCCGAGTGGACCTTCACAACACACTTTTTGACAACTATAAATACTTGTTTAAATTTTTAGCTTAGAATGAGATTTTTAGGGAATCATATCATTATTCAATTTTTGGGAGCTTAGAACTGAGAACTGAGTTTGAGAGACATTTTGCCTTAGCTTTGGAGTTTTTGAAAATTCCCATTTTGAAGAAAATTGGAAGTGGGTATTGAAGATTCTTCATCTTAGATATGTGTAAAGACCATATTAATCGTACTCACTTGATGGAAACATTTTTCGGTATCGATTTCTATCTCTTCACTATATATAGCTAAAACCGCAATTCTTAGGGTGTGATTATGTGAATATGGGTTGAATATACTACTGGGTATTGCTAATTGCTTGTTTATTCCCTGTTTAAGGGTTATTTCGTTCAGTGGTTGTGTTTGAATTTAATGGGGTTGTAGTTGCAAATACAATTTTAACTTCGTGTTTTCGACTTGCTCGAGAGAGAGAGGTCGTAAAACCAAAACTACTGAATTGATAGTCTGTGGTTATTGGGTTGTCGTGGTTTCAGCTCGAGAGAGTGAATCCTAAACCCTCTCCCACACATTCAGCTTGAGAGAGTGAATGGATTAAGGCAAATGTTGTACTTCATTATCGCTTATTGGTATTCAAGAGAAACCGATTTGATTCAGGGTAAATTGTTCGAGAGAAAGTTTACCCCCACTATAGTCTAGCTTAGTTACCAATTTCCAGCGATTTACTATCAATATAAATTACCCGGTTGTTTACCTTAGCCCATAATCCTATCACATCCCAAGAATCTCGTCTCCATATTGGTATTTGCGTTCTTAGTTGTCGTTTTAGTTGATAATTGATTACAAAACCCCCTTTTGATACTTGACACTTGTGTCACCCTTTAATTTATCATGTTTTTCTTCGTAGATATTTATAGCTATAATTGACTTGAACACATTTATGCTTTTCTATTGATTCTCAATTACGAACCGCTCCCTTGGGATTCGACCCCAACTCACTAGTTGGGTTATATTACTACTCACGATCGTTGGCACTTGAACTGGAAGTAGTGTCCTGATACGTGAAATCAAAATGGCGCCGCTGCCGGGGAGTGGTGTTATTTGAGAATTTTTATTTAAGTTAAATTTTGTTCTTGTTAGTTATAGTTCTACTTACTTAATTTTTAGTTTAGTTTTGTTTGTTTGTGTGTTTAAAACAGGAAAAATGAATGACATTGATGATTGTAAGCAAATGGATCACCTTTTGGTAGAGGTAATGAGGTTCAGGGATAAAATGCTGACCTTCTAACAGCTAGAAGGGGCGCTTTTTCATGAGTCGTGGCTGAGGTTTAAAGCACTGTTGATACAATGCCCAACTTATGAAATTCCCAATCTAGTTCTACTGGAATGCTTCTATAGGAGTCTTAATTCTGGGAGTAAAGGATTAATCGATCAACTTATCTCGGGTGGTCTTATGAGACACTCCTATGAGACCACAACAAAACTCCTTGATCTTGTGGCCAACACCAACAAGGAGACTGAAAAGGACCAGCACTTGGTCATTTTGGTGGGTCGGATGAATACCTTGGCCTAAAAGGTCGAGGAACTGGAGGTGCTGTCCAAAAAGAAGGGCAGATACATACCCTCTCATGAGCGGAGAAAATCTACAGACAATGAGAGTAGACATATCGAGGATACGCTATTAATCATTCTCCAAAAGCTCAATGAGCAAGATAGAGTGCTAGAGGAGATGAAGAAAAATATTGAAGTGCTAAATCAGATGATTGGCTCTCACTCTAAATCTATCATGCTAGTAAAAACCTCATGGTTCACGTGTTGCCTCGTCACTACCCAAATAGAAAAGGGGGGTTGCCTAGTGACACCATGGCCAACCTAGAAAATGAGGTTTAGGTGTTGACTTGTGTCGTGTCGCGACGTTAACTAAGGCGCTGCTTGGGAGGCAACCCAAGACCCTTCTTATCACTTTATTTTTTCTTTAAGAAATAATGGTGTGTTGTTTGTGTAGGACAAAATGGGGAAGTTGTTGAAAAGTACAGGTTGGTGAGCATCGGTGAATAGCCTAAGAGTTCGGCGACCCCGACCCAGACTACCGTTTGGACCCCCAGTTTAACTAGAGGTCCTATAAAACTCGGCGAGATAAGTATCCACTCGGCGAGTTGTCGAGTGGATCGGCGACCACGACTAATATCGTCGACTGGGTGAGAACTGGATGGTTCATTAAAAGGCCAAAAGTTTAAACTTTCAAACTTTTCACTTTCCCTCACTTTTCATCTTCCAAACTCACACATGCTTAGTGTCTTCTATATTTTCGCATTTTTAAGAGTATTTTAGTTGTCGGAGTTGTGTTCGGAGTGGATTACATTGCAACCTAGCTTTTCAGTCTTTATTAATCGACAACTAAGGTTGGTTTTTCAAACCCTGAATTTATTTTTAGTAATTTGTACTCTTATGCAAGCAATATTATGTTGATGATATGTGTTGGGCCTAGGATTAGTATGTTGAATGCCTATTTTAAGCTGATAATCTTACCTATATTGTTTTGATTGTTGAAATCTCGTACTTTTGTGCGTTGAAATGATTTAAATTGTGTGGGGTTGTGCTTGCATGTCATCTAGTTTTGTTGGGTGAAGTTTGAGTAGCCCGTATTTGTGCCAATAGACGTAATTTGCCCAATGATAGAACGTATGACATCATTGTCAAGGGCAAAAGTCATCAATTGACCAAATTTAGCAAAACCAAGAGAAGTCTGAATATCCCGGGGCAATGGGTGTTATGGGTCTTGTTTGAATTTAAGTTGTGCATGTTTTGATTTAGTTTTCGGGGGTTGCGGGGTTGAATTCGAGAAGTTAGGTTGAAAATAGGCACGTTGGATCGTTTGGCGAGCTGGGTCGAGCTCGCCGAACCACTCGGCGGTTTGCATAATGTCCCTATCTCGCCTTTAATTTCATGCTTTATGTGTTGTTGGGTTCTGTAACTTTTAGCGAGAAGCCTGAGGTCGCCGAAAGACTTCTCAATTGCCCATTGTCTGCACCCCTAAACCCTTTTTGCACTGTAACTTTCGGCGAGCTGAACCTTGCTCGTCGGTAGGCTTTTCCCATCACGGCCTTGCCAAATTTTTCTGAAATTTTAGAGCCTAACATTTCGGTGAGCCCAATCTAGCTCACCAAAGAGATTTGGTGACTCACCGACCGATTTGGTGAGTTTGTCTGCAATTTTTTTTTTGTGATCTTATTTGAATTTTTCTAACATTTTCCCGATGTTTTGAAGATATGGTATGAACAAATATAGACATGCCACCCCG
The DNA here is from genome assembly GCA_036250505.1 of Solanum acaule. Taxonomy (NCBI): domain Eukaryota; kingdom Viridiplantae; phylum Streptophyta; class Magnoliopsida; order Solanales; family Solanaceae; genus Solanum; species Solanum acaule. The sequence continues at coordinate 10,427 of JAJOOR010010968.1, forward strand.
AAAAAGAGCACATGACATCACAATCAACGAAGAGGGATCAAATCCTTCAAATAAAGGAAGGCAAGAACCTCCACCAAGTGACAAAGGAAAGGGCAAGAGACCCATGTCTGACAGGGCTACTACTAGCTCCCAGGCTGCTCTATCTGAGCCTGATGATGACCAGCCTCTACGGTCCCGACGGTTTGAGATTTGGGCTATATTTCACCCCATGTCTACCAGAGTCCCTCCTGCGTCCACACCAGCAGAATCAATGCCAACTACGACACCTTCTGTGGCTCCTGTGCCACCAGTTGTTCCTCCACCTAGACTCCTCAACAAGTTGAAAGGAGATGGTTTGCTAACCATCCTCGAGGAGAAGCTACTATCTACAGAGGGTCTGGAGGGTAAGTAATCCAGTGTAACGGAGTTATTATAGTGGCACTGGTTCCAGATTTTCACTAGGCCCCGAGGTCCGTATATTCCTTCATGGGTCCTTGAGTTCTACACAGAATATGGTGAGCGGGTGCCGAAGAGTAAAAAAAAAGGCTAGTGAGTTCAGACCGGTTAAGTCGGTCATTATTCGAGGTGTAGAAGTGAGCTGCAGTGAGGAGTATATTAATGTTGTGTTAGATAGGCCTCCAGGGACTGCACTCTCATATGAAGGTTTGCCTACGACACAAACTCTGGAGGATCTAAAGGGTTGGCTTGTCCCCCTTATTTCTGATACCACTCCTAGTTGGATTGAAGTGGCAATCGAGATCGAAAAGAAGGATTTGAATATAGCTTCCCGTTACTAGCTCAGATTCATCAGTAGTTCACTTATGCCTTCACAGAATGAATCTATCATCCGACATGCAAATGCAGCCTGCTTGGGGTATATCTTATCGAAGAGGCGGCTCAATTTGGGCCTTATCATAGAGTAGGAGATGGACATGAGAGCCAAGCAAAGGCAGACCTCTTTGCCCTTTCCAATACTAATCACAGAGCTGTGTCGGTGTGCTGGAGTTCCCCGGGATGCTACTAGAGATTTTGATATTACCCCGTCCTCCTCCATTGACATCCGGTGCATTAAGGCCGAGTATACTAGAGAGGAGGCTGACAGGAGGAGGGCAGCTCTGGTGGATACATCCCTAGAGGTAGATGTTGATTCAATACCTACAAAAGCATATTTGCCTACTCCGACCTCCGGGTCCTCAGGTACTTCTGCCCCTCCTTCCTCGTCTTCACAGGCTCCAGGCACCTCTACTTCCTCCCAGCAGACCAAGATTACTCAGATGATGATCCTGAAGATGGGGGATCTGGCCCACTCAGCTGACGTGAGAGCGACTCAATTAGAGAAATCTGTCTCATTGATAATTGAGGTTGTTATTCTAACTGCACTGACCCCCTCCGGGCTTCTGTTGATGATATAGCTATTAGAGTCACAACTTGTGAGAGTAGGCAGGAGGAGACCTCCGATGTTACAGCTTTAAAAGCCGAGGTAGCTGACTTGAGGAAGGACGTAAACTACCTAAAGTCTACTGACTTTACTTCATTGCTGGAGGCAGCAGATGACATAGACGCTCCTGAGATTCCTCCGGTTACAACCAGAGATGTACGCAGGGATGAGACAGCAGTTGATGAGTCGGATGCTGAGACCGACGAGGAGCAGATAGGGATACGAGAGGAGAGCATATATACAGACTTGCCCGATCTTGAGGAGACGATCATGTAATCGGTGATCCAGACATCACTGATTAAGACTTCTATGGCAACTCCTAGTGGGTCTGGTACTGTTGTTCTTCCTAAGGTGACCCCGGGTACTGAGGCCCGAAACCAGACTGATGCACCGGGCACCGATGCCTAGACAGATAGAGCGACTGCGTAGACAGGATCCCCTCTTTACCTCCCTCTCTATCTTTATTTCTTTTGATTTTTGGATATTATTAGCTTGTTTGCATTTGAGGACAAATGCTTTTATTTATGGTGGGGGTGAGTCCCACCTTTTGTGTGACATTCACAATTCTTGTTTTGTTTATATATTTGGGCTTTGAGCTAAATTTGTGTTATACACGGTTTTTTGTGGATGTTTAAGCTTGTGGCTCCTTGTTTTTAATTATAAATGATTTTTGACCCTTTCGAAATTCTTTTGCCAACCTCTTGTTTGTAGTGAATGTGGTTGTTCTAGTGCAAATTTGAGTGCCTACCTAACATAGATGTCCCTGAAATAGGGGTTTGGTTGATCGGAAAGCTCAGGCAGGAGTAGGACATTCCATACAAATCTTTCTGATCCGCTAGCGGGTGGTCCTCTCCTTAGAATAGTGAAGTTTAACAATCTTAAGCAGCTTTAAGGTAAAGATGACATTCAGGCTCATAAGAAGCTCTTGTCGCCAACTACATCGGAAAATGCAAGAAACTTTGAATTGGACGTATATAGCCACGACGATAGGCATAAAGGCATGATTAGTTCCACAAATCTCACTGCACTGACCATAGACCGTGCAAACAAAGGCAACGAGGAGCGCTAGCATCTTCGAGTGTTTCAGCCGATCCCCAATCTCCCAGTATCAATATTTCGGCTGCTCCATCACACAGATGACATATACTCTTCCAGATCTTGCCTACTCATATAGGCCTGATTGAAGCATAAAAGTGAAATAATAATATTTGATCAATATCGATAACTTGAATATTGCTCATAATCGAACAAAAATGAATGTGCGGCTACGATGAGGCCAAATAAAGTTGCATAGCCAATATGTGAACTCTTTGCATCTCGTTGTGACTTGCCAAGTATTGAATTGAGTCTCTTGTGATAAACTTTGCACACTAGCAAATGTGTGGAGTCTTGTTTTGGCATTGGTATCGATACCTTGTGTGATGAGATTACCGTGAACCATGTATGATTACACCTATAATTTGCCCCGTTTGTCTGGTTAACTAAGTGAGGCAATTTCTTGAGATGATATTAGGCAACTTTAAAGAGTGTGAACCAATTTGACATTATACCTCTTTTATGGCCTATCTTGTGAGTGTGTTAACCCTTTTTAACACCATTTGAGCCTTAACCATTTCTTGGAAGAAATTTGATGAAAACATAACTTTTCTTAATCCATTACCCATAATCCTCATGATTTGTGGCATGTTTGAATAGCCAACTTAGGCCAAAAGCCTAAGTTGGGGGTGTGGTTAAAAGAAAAAGGAAATCAAGAAAATGCAAAGAAGTCCCTTTTACCCATGTTTTGAGAAAAATGGAACCCCTCCATACAAAAAAGAAGAAGAAGAAAAGAATGAAAAAGTTGTGGAATAAAGTTGTGAAAATACAAAGAAAATGGGGTTTCCAACGGCACATGGAAGAGGAATAATAGGTGACTTTTGAACTTGAATGAAAATGATGAAGAAAAGGAAAGAAGGTGTTGTTCACATCACATTTCATGAGGATTACAACCTATGAGCCTAAATGACCATACATTTGCACTCAGCCCCACTACAAGCCTTGAAAAGCCCTTTTTGATCTTGAATGAGCTGAACCAAAAGTCGATTGGAAAATACGGGTAAATCTATGGGTCAAATCATACATTGTGTTCATCTTAGTGAGTGTGAGTGTTGCATTTGATTCCGCAAATTTAAATTATGAACCATTGTGTGTGAATATGGAATCATTTTTTGTGTGAGGGCATTTGATCACCTTTGTTGAGCTTGAACTTGCATTTGAAGCAAGTAATGTGAGCTTGAGATTCTTTGGTAATGGTGAGTCACAACTTGAATCTTTGAGTATACAACTTGTCCTTGCATAAGTAAGTTGAGTATTTTGGTGTGCATTCATGATTGAGTCTTGTGTAGCACTGTTTGAGACATCCTTTTTGAACTGCTGAACTTGAGTTTTACTTGAGGACAAACAAAAGTTTAAGTTGGGGGTGTTGATGAGTCCACTATTTGGACTCATTTAGGGCTTAATTTTAATAGATTTAGTGTCCTCGAATGCACATTTTGTCTTAATAACTGATATAAATCCTTGAATTTCTGGTATTTGAACTTAGGGACAAAGCATGGACACTATTGAGCAAAAAGGAACAAGTCAGCTGAAAGAACAAAGAAAAGAATGCTTGAGGATCGCCTAAATCATTGGGCGAGTCACCGAATGGCCTTGGCCTCGCCTAGTGCTCCAGTGTGCCAAGCCCTAAATAAGAAAATCAAGTCGGCGATAAAAAGGAGCAGTTGGTGAATCACTGAATAGTTCTGCGATGCAGTGCCTTATCTCCCAAAGTTACAAAACCTCAAATTTGCTGAAGGCCAATCTAGAAAGGCGATGAACCAGACCAAAGGGCGGATCGCCGATCCTAACTAACTGCGCCGAGTGGACATTCGCAACACATTTTTTGACAACTATAAATATTTGTTTAAATTTTTAGCTTAGAATGAGATTTTTAGGGAATCATATCATTATTCAGTTTTTGGGAGCTTAGAACTGAGAACTGAGTTTGAGAGACATTTTGCCTTAGCTTTGGAGTTTTTAAAAATTCCCATTTTGAAGAAATTGGAAGTGGGTATTGAAGATTATTCATCTTAGATATGTGTAAAGACCATATTAATCGTACTCACTTGATGGAAACATTTTTCGGTATCGATTTCTATCTCTTTACTATGTATAGCTAAAACCCCAATTCTTGGGGTGTGATTATGTGAATATAGGTTGAATTTACTGCTAGGTATTGCTAATTGTTTGTTTATTCCATGTTTAAAGGTTATTTCGTTCAGTGGTTGTGTTTGAATTTAATGGGATTGTAATTGCAAATACAATTTTAACTTCGTGTTTTCGACTTGCTCGAGAGAGAGGTCGTAAAACCAAAACTACTGAATCGATAGTCTGTGGTTATTGGGTTGTCGTGGGTTCAGCTCGAGAGAGTAAATGAACTAAGGAGAAGGTTGTGCTTCATTGCCGCTTATTGGTGTTCGAGAGAAACCGATTTGATTCTGGGTAAATTATTCGAGAGAAAGTTTACCCCACTATAGTCTAGCTTAGTTACCAATTTACAGCGATTTACTATCAATAGCAATTACCCGGTTGTTTACCTTAGCCCATTATCCTATCACATCCCAAGAATCCCATCTCCATATTGGTATTTGCGTTCTTAGTTGTCGTTTTATTGATAATTGATTACAAAGTCCCCTATTGATACTTGACACTTGTGTCACCTTTTAATTTATCATGTTTTTCTTCGTAGATATTTATAGCTATAATTGACTTGAACGCATTTATGTTTTTCTATTGATTCTCAATTACGAACTGCTCCATTGGGACTGGACCCCAACTCACTAGTTGGGTTATATTACTACTCACGATCGTTGGCACTTGAACTGGAAGTAGTGTCCTGATACGTTAAATCACCGACCTGGACATTTAATCCGGGATTCAACCCCAATCTTAACTTGACATTTGACCCCGACTCAATTTATGATCCGAGAGCTAGCGCTCGAATCGAGGTCAAAAGTCGAATATCAAATTGAAAATTAGGAGTTGGATCTTGAATTAGTATCCAGAATCGATACTCTAGACTTGAGTTAGGATAAAAAATTGAGAGGCGTGAGGTTGAAAAAACGGTTTTGGAAAATGTTTTCCTTACTTTTTAAAGGTAAGTCATTTTTCTTAAATTTGAGGAAAATAAGTTGGCTTGAAAAACATTTTATAAAACGTTTAGCCCAACCAAATATGAATAAATCGGAAAACATATTCTAGAAGATATTTTCTAGCATATCAAACACACTCATGAGATACTATATAACTCTTGCCTTAAAGGTAAAACTTTGCTTAGGGGATTTACAAAAACTAACTTATGTCACGGGAACAACAATTTACATTACTTCATCAGTCTAACTTATGGGGTACTCTATAACTTTTGCTTTAGGGACAAAACATAGCTTAAGAGCTTAAAAAATAACGTATGTCTCACGGACAATAATTTATACTATTTCACTAAGTCTAACTTATGGGGCACTCTATAACTTATGGCTTACAATAAAAATTAGAACATATGTCTAATGGACAATATACCTAAGTTTTAACTTTTGTCTATAAGACAACTTTTGGTCAATGGGCGTCTGCCTTATGAGCAAAAGTTAAAATATTTGTTGTATGAATAAAATCTATCAAATAGTACCAAAAAATCAAAACCACCTCTTATGAAAGTCATTTTATAAAAAAATTCTTATCGGGAATAAAATAACAAAAACAATCCATTTTATGGTTATTTATGAACTTGACTCATCTAAAAGTACATAGATCAAAGTTTGGGTCATTTAAAATTCAGAAAAGGCCTAATATAATTCCTGAACTATCTTAAATAGTATGCATATACCATTCGTTATACTATATGCATATACCATTCGTTGGATTTTAGAAATTGATAGTTGGGTGGATTATTTTAATTTCGGGTAAATAAATTAAAATAAGATAAATGCCTAGGATGATGCCACAAGCCTCTTTGTTTGGCTAAATGGTATACACAACCAAAAAATTAACGATAAGGGTACTATACATGTATAAAGTATAACAAATGGTATATGTGTACCTAAGGGTGTTAAATTGAGCCCAAATATAGGTAATCAACTCAATTCGCCCATAATTTTATGTGTTGGGGCTTAAGATACTTTGAATTTCATTTAATCTCAATTCATACAAGTATTAACCATTTTTAAGAGAATCTTCAATTGAGCCAATTTAGAACCTATTTGGCATTGCTGCTAAAAATGCTTATTTTCATAAGGGAAAAAGGATATATATATCACCGAATTATCGTAAATGATATGCAGATACCCTCAGTCATACTTTTGGGACATTGGTGTCCCTGTCGTCCAAAAATTAGATCATATTACCCTTCACTCTAACGGAAGACCAAATAGAGACACGTGACACAATCCTATGGAGGGACCCTTTTGACCAATTAATTAGACCCAAAATTTAAAAACCAACCCATTTTTATTTTAAACCCACCCGAAACCCTTTGACCCAAATTAAAACACCCAGCTCCAAACCAGCTCGCCACCGGAAACATCTCCACGAACTAGACCCATTTCACCATTAGCCATCAGGAGTCGACCATTGAACCAACCTCCATTTTCCAGCAAACAAAAACAAAATTGGACCCCAGACCAGTGACCAAACAAAATTCCAACCAAAAGCCATCATATCACCGTAAAGCAGCCATTAACGGCAATCTCGAAGCTCAGGCGAACAACAACAAAACCATATCCAGTCAGCAAGCTCAAAGCTCCGACCAAACAACTCCGGCGAAGCTCAAAGCTTCAACAATTTCCAACAACCAGCAACCACCTGCGTGGCTCCAACTTCGGTAATCTCTTTCACGTCATTTTTCTTTTTAGATCTGATAGGAGGGGTTCAAACTCCGGACATCCTTATTGTTATTTTATGATTTTTAATTACTAATAATTTTCCGGTGAACATTATTCTTTCTTCCCGTTTTGACTGCTGTTGTTTAGGATCTTGACTTATTTTAGTGTGAGTGTGATTTTCTGTTTATCTATTATATGTATATCATGAAAGAATATACATTGTTGTAGGGGAAATGAAATTTATGGTAACAACAACATGATGAATTCCGTTTGCATTATCCTAATGTGTTTACTCACTCAAGCCTTGCAACAAATGAAGACCCAAGACTTTCAAGAATTATCAAAACCGTTTTGCTACTCTAGACTATATGGTAGCCCTTGAAAGTTATGTTTTTGTTGTGCAAAGGTCATAGAAGATTTGGAGGATTTAGAGAGACCATTAGCCTTGGCAAGTTCAATTTGTATGTATTTAGGAAGATGGGTGTTTTAATTTGGATCAAAGGGTTTCAGATGGGTTTAAAATAAAGATGGGTGGATTTTTAAATTTTGGGTCTAATTAATTGGTCAAATGAGTCCCTTTGTAGGATTACACCACATGTCCCTATTTGGTCTTTCGTTAGAGTAAAGGGTAAATATGCTCTAATTTTTAGACGGCAGGGGCACCAATGTCCCAAAAGTATGATAGAGGGTATCTGCATACCATTTACGATAGTTCAGGGGTATATTTGTCCCTTTTCCCTTTGCAGAAGAACTTTTTAAAAATACCTTTTTAGAAAGGTGTTTTTGAAAATAAGCAATTTGTGTTTGACTAATTTATTTGAAAAATGTTTTTTATAAGCAAATTGTGTTTGACTAATCTTTTTTTAAAAAGTGTTTTTGAGAGTCAAATTACGATAAAGGGCAAGTATTAATATACTTTTAATATTAAGATTATTTTATAGAGAGAAACTAGCATAAATATCTATTACAAAAATTAAATTAAATTTTTATTTTTATTAAATTAAAATATTCATATTCAAATTTTCAATCAATATTATACATTTTTTGGTGGGTTGTAATCTTTAATTGTTTTTTTTCTAATCTTGCAAAAATATTGTTGTTACCTTTTTTTCTAATTCTGAAAAATAATACTTAAATTAATAATACATAAACGCAAAATAAAATATAAAATTTATTATATAAAAATAAAAAATAAAATTATTTAATGAAACTTACCCAAACATATAAGATATGTTAAATAATAAATAAGAGATATTTTTTTTTAGTCTTTAAAAAAATAATTTTCTGCTTCTGCTTTTGTTGTTTTTAAAAAAGCAATTTTTTTTAGCTTCTTTCCGACAACAGAAAAACTGCTTCTGCTTTCATTTAAAAGCAATTTTACAAGTTTGCCAAACATCTAATTTTTCAAATAAGTGTCGAACCAAGTGCTTCTAGGCTCCCAACAACAATGTCAAACAGGCTCTTAATCTCCAATTTCAACCACTTTTAAGGCTTTTTATTTGCATTGATATAATGTAGGGAAAATTGTATAAAACAACAAACTATTAATTCAAATTAAATGTTATAACCATAGTTTCATTTAATTGTAATCTGTAGCAAACACTTGTCATTTGCCTCTCTCCCCGAGAATCTCGCTCACCACTCTCCCTGATCTCGCTCTCCCTCGCCTCTCTCACTTTATACAAACACAAATGTATAAATTGTATTTGTGTTTGTATAAAACGAGAGAAAACGGTATATACAAATACAAATACATACATTTTCGTCCTATACACTTATAATTATACAAATACAAATCTTCCCCACTAGTTCTCTTTTGCCTTTCTCTCTTTCTCGCTTCATACAAACATAAATTATACAAACTACAATGTATAACTTGTGTTGTATAAAGCGAGAAAGAGATTTGATATACAAATGTTTTATTTCGATTCAATTGTATACAATTTCAAATTTTATGAACATATACAAACACAATCATTGATACATATACATAGTAATTACATATATACAATTATCTAACCGACATACAATCGCTACGCTTTTATATAAACGAATGCCTACCTGCGATTTATACAAATCTGATGCTCCATAGCAAACATAAATTTGCTATGGAGCACAATTATAAAAACTGTAGCTATAACATACAAATATGATTTTTATGTTTGCTAAACCTAAAACTTACTCTATAATGTATGCTCCTATATTGAAGATATGCATTACTATCTATTTTACCTCTTATATGATTTATCTATCAATTTGTAACTGTTTTTTTTTAAAAAAAATTCTTGAGTTAAAATTGAAATTGAAATAGTGGTTGTAAAACTCAAATAATAATAGGTTAAAATTATTGAGATTAAGCAGGTTAAGACCCAACCCATTTTTAGCCCAACTCATTTGATCCCAAAGTTAACTTGCGCGCGTCAGGACCAAATCCGATTTCTATTTGAATCTTTTGTAGTATATCCAATTTCAATTCAACCCGCTCATTTGATACTTGTGCATACCATTTAGAATAATTCGGGATATTTTTCTTTTTTCGCTCAAAATTTCTAATGTTATGTGCTGCTCACGTGCACAATATACGGACCTCATATAAATAACATCATTTTGTGGGAAATTGATTTCAACGGAAGGAAAAAAAAGGGAATGGGATCGATAGACACGTCAACGAGGGCAGAAAGCGGGTCGGACCCAATCCCAACCCCTAATGGCACCGCCAATGGGCTGCACGCCGGTGAAGATTCCGTCCAGACGCCGGCGGTGGACTCCACCGGAGCTTCGGCAGACAACGAATCCTTGAGGAAGAGGAGAGGTAGTGGTGTCCTACCGCTCGAGGTGGGTACTCGAGTAATGTGCCGCTGGAGAGACGGCAAGTACCATCCCGTTAAGGTCATTGAACGTCGGAAATTTCCCTGCGGTGGTGTTAATGACTACGAATACTATGTCCATTACACTGAATGTGAGTGATATTTATCAAGCTGGGTTTTTCATTGTTTTACTTTCTTCAATTTGTAGTGGCTAGGGTTTGGAGTTGTTTAGTACTAATTACGGCGTAATGTGAGGGAAAGTGTTCATGCTAATCTCATGCTTTCGTTCTAACTTCATTTGAGTTGATTTGGAGCAGCTAGGGTTTGGAGTTTCTTAGTTTTAGTTAAAAAAATGATTTATGCATTTACAGCCAACAGTAGTTCATTTGACACTGAAATTTTCATTTTTTTTAAAAATTGAAATTATAGAGTTGTGGTTGTTAGTACAAATTCTCATTATGGAAAAATCCTAATAGCTCAATTGGTTAGCTACTTTAGCTACTTGAACTTTTGTGTTGTTGGTGAGAGTTCGATTTCCCACCTTGTAATCACCTCCCCATTTCCCCTTCCGCTGCCCTCAATTTTAAAAAAAACACCAAAAAGTAATAAGAAACAATTTTGCATCATGCAAGTATAAGGATGGACGAGTCAATTTCCAAAATGGCCTCTATGTTTTAATGGTCTGACCCTTAAACTGAGCCATTGTTAATTTTAGGACTGAAGGAGTGTTCTCATTTGTTTGTTTCAAAGTAGTACCACAATTAGTTGGATTTTTTATACTAGACATTCTCATTAAATGGATGATTAACTGGAGGAACTCTTTATTAGTCATAATGTGAGTTATTCTCTAGCTACTCTGTATTAATTTTGAGCAGCATATATTCTTTTTTTGTCTGACCTAAATTGCTATAGTGATTAATGGTTTTTTGGTTTTCATGATATGCTATTGGTTGAGCCTTCAAGCATCTTTCAGATGTCAACAGAGTTCCTAAAACATGTATCTCTTGATAAAACTGTAATAGAATAAAGGAAAAAGGAATTTCATTTTCTTATATGAATTCATTTGAAAGGGAAGGAAAGTTTAATGTGAAAAGACACCACATTCCTCCCAAACTTTTGCACTTCCTCTTGTACTTAATTTGGATAAAGCCTTTCTATGTTTTCTTGCTTAACAAAAGCACAAAAACATTGTGAGTTAACTTCGTGGACTTCCTTTTCTCCATATTAGCAAGCCTGAACTATTTTGTTTGTGCACAGTTTCAATTTTGTGGCCTGTACTAATAAACAAAGAATGTCTAACTATGGGTATTTTGCTATTTGCTGATTTTTCAATGGAATAAGAATTATATTGTTTTCTTACTTTGGACAGTCAACCGGAGACTTGATGAGTGGATTAAACTTGAACAGCTTGATCTTAATTCAGTAGAGACTGTTGTGGATGAGAAGGTCGAGGACAAGGTAATACTTGGTTAAGTTATTTGCTTGTAATTTTCTATATTTAGGCAGATATGAGATTTGTCACACCTCTACTATAGGGTGCAGATCTGAAAGAAAATTAATATGCCGTCTCTTTTTGGGTGGGAAATTGAGGAATAGGTTGAGAGCTACATATCACTCCGATGCATGCTACGTGTCCAATATCCATGCTTAGTTGCTTAGCTCATAGACATGCTTATTTACAACTATTTCCTTCTCATGCTTTTTAAAAATGTTCTTTTGTGTCCCAAGTGGATGTCTAAGTGGGTGAGGTCTAGGAGTAAAACATGTAGATACCAGATCCAAATTCCACCTATAACACATGCTGTATTTGCTTTTCATTGTTGTGTTTATGCATTTGTTTTTCATTGTTGCTTTTATAATTACTTTTCCCTTCATTTTTTTAAAAAAAATAAAAATTCAGTCCTTCTGTCTGATGCTTCAAGGTCTCACAACTGAAGTTTTCAGGTGACAAGTTTAAAAATGACACGCCACCAGAAACGGAAAATTGACGAGACTCATGTCGAGGTATGTTTTGTATTCTTTATATCATTTTGGACTTTGGAGGGTTATACTGTTAACCATATCCTAATTCCTAACTGTGGATATTAATTTTCTCTTTGATGCTGTCATTGTTTATGTTTATAATCTTTTATTGCCATCTTCCTTCCTTTTTCCAGTCAAAATTAGTTCCTCTAATTGATTTACAAGCATTTCTAGTTCTAGTTGCCTATAATAGAAGAACTTTATGCTATACCAGATTTTCTTGAAAGGTTTGATAGACTGCCAATGAACTGCGCTTGAAAAATATTTGTGATTTTACGTTAGGTGCTGTGGGATGGATAGATTTTCAATCAAGACATAGAAACTAGATAGTAATGGAGTTCTTTTGCCATGATAGTCGCTTTAACAAATGTCTGAATTTGGTAAATCATTAAAATGTTGTGGTTTCCTCCCTTTTCTTTTGGGTGATTTTGTGACTGAATTAATGTTGTTAAAGACTCGCTTGAGCCCTAAAGCTAGGTGAAGCATAGGTTGTGCGCTTCATATGGTGTTATCGCTCCTTAGTCTCTCAACGGTTTACAATAGTAGTTATTTGCAGTAGTTATTCTTTGTAGTAGTTATTTGTAGTTTCTCATTCTAGTAGTAGTTTGCAATTTCTCATTCCAGTAACGTTAGGAAGTCATGTCCTAGTTGCTAGGGGTTGTTATCTTATAAGTATTGTTTTTAAACTTTTATGTCTATCCTATGAAATCTAAGCACAAAATAGTTTTTGAGTACTTTAACTCAAAAGATTGCAGGTTCTCTCTTAACAAACCAACACTATAGGTTGTAAGAAGAAAACATTTGATTTCATCTTTTAGCGTCCCATAACTAGATCCATAATAGGGCTTCTCAAAAAAATAACTAGATCCATAATAGGGATCGTAACAATGTGGTACCAAAGTCGTGAGTTATGGGGGACCAAATTTAACATCAACTAGCACAATTGGTAAACTTGTTTCAAGAAAAATGTGCAACCAATTTAGCCAGACAGGTTGCTTCGCTTTGATGCACTCGTAAATGATTTAGCAAATCCGAAGGTCGATTTTGATTCAACTGAACATACCAGCTGGAATCATGTTTGGAAGGGTAGAACTAGAGTGGTAAGAAGATCTGGATCAAAAGCAGGAGGTAGTTTTGTTGTTCCTCGAAATACAAAGTTGGATTTCCCACAATTTAATGGCCAAAAGGACCCTTTGGCTATGTTGCTCGAACTTGCTTGGACTCTCCGAAAATGTTACCGCACCCACGTCGGATCCTCCAAACATGCACTATTTCTAGAGTATTCGACACGCACTGTCAATATTTTTGAAGAGTCCGTGCAACATAGCCCTTTGGGATGGTTGAACAGATGTGAGCACTTCTTTCAACAGCAACAAACTCTAGAAGAAGAAAATGTTAAGAGTTGCTTCTTTTTCATTCAATACCAACAAACTCTAGAAGGAGAAATTGTTGGACTTGCTTCTTTTCACTTGGAGGGCAATGCACAACTTTGGTTTCTTCAACTAGAGTTAGATATGCCTTAACCGTCTTGGGATGAATTCAAATGTTATTGTAACCTTTGTTTTGGGCCACCAATCAAAAGTCAGAAATTGGGAGAATTGACTTAGTTATGCCAGATTGGGTCCTGGAAGATAACTCAAAGAAGTTTGAGCAATTGATTTCACAGGTTGGTACACACACTATCGCAAATAATTGAACTTTATATCAGTTGTCTTACTGATTATATAGCAATTGAGGTTGAGTGCATAATTATCCAGATTTGGCTTCGCCGATGAGTTTATCCCGACTTTATGAACGCAAGGAACAACCCATTTGTTTGCAATTGTTAGATGCTTGCAGGCCAAAGACAACTTATTTCTCACCTCAACAACATGACTGTTTCGTGAAGAAACTCACTAAATCTGAAATGGAGGAAAAGCGATTTAAGGGAATTTGTTTCAATTGTGTTGAGCCATTGAGGTCATCAATGCAATAAAATATTCTAGATTGACTCTATAGACGACGAGGAAGAATTTGCTGATAAAGAAGGAAATACTATTACTTTTCACACTTAGTGCTCGAGGACAAGCGTGATTTGAAGGAGGGGACTAATGTTATCACCCCTTGGTCTCCCAACGGTTTACCGTAGTAGTTATTTCTTTGTAGTAGGTACTTTGAAAGATGTAGTACTTCTCGAAAATCTTAAGTTTTTAATTCATCAACTTTATAATTAATAGGGGTAAAATGGTAAACTCACTATGTCAATCATTGTTTTCTTAATAGGTGTGTCAATTCAAAAGTGGACAAGTAATTAGGGACAGAGGGAGTATTTGCAGTTTTTCATTCTATTAGTAGTTATTTCTATGTAGTACTTTGCAATTTCTCATTCCAATAATGTTTAGGTATTCATCTCCTAGTTTCTAGGGGTAGTTATCTTACAAGTATTGTATTTAAACTCTAAGTTTATCCCATGAAATCTAAGCAGAAAATTGCTCTAGCTTTTGAGTACTTTAACTCCTGAGATTGCTCATTTTTTCTTAATGAACTAACACCATAGGTCATAGGAAGAAAACATATGATTTCATCTTGCAGTAAACCACTCCTCTGTAATTACTGTTGAATCTTTCCTAGAATTTATTAGCTCTATAGATGTATGTTGATAGTTGTGATAGCCTTTTTGCCTTCCTGGGAGCTGATAATCTCTTTGTAATGCTTGCATCTTCTTGATGCTTTTTGCTAATGATATCCTTCTTATTTCATCAAAAAAAAAAAATGATTTCATCTTGCAGCGTTCCATAATCCATGACAAAGAACTGTAACATATGGGTGAGTTGCTAAACTATACAGTGTCAAGGCATACACCTCTTCACCCATCGCCTCTGTCATTAAGAGCAATTAGATAGCAAATATAGTTGATAAAGATACACTAACTGCTAAGAAAATTTGTCATAAAATTTTCTAATGATTAGGAATAACAAAAACTTCACAAGAAAAGTAGCTTCCATTTCCAAAGAAATATTTTGGAATTTTTTCCCTCATTTTCAAAAAAATATTAAAGCTTCATCTTTTAATCCAAACCAGAAATTTGTAATTGTTTTTGAACTATATATTCTTTCGTCATAATAATTATTGTTTGTAATTATATTATCTTGCATTGCGATTTATTTTTCAATTTTTCTCCATTTGCACTTTTCTTGCACAAGCCCACACTTTCCTTTGTATGCTTAAATCTCAACAAACTTTTGGCACTTCTCTGCGCTCTTTGTTTTTGACTACTTTGGACTGAGTTCTCTTGCTTAATATGAGCTAAAGCATTGTTAATCTTAGAGAATTGATCTCAGAGGAAGAACTAATGAAACACCACCTTGGCTACTTGTATCTTTCCTTTGCTTTATTGGAGTTACTATTGATTTTTTCATGTTCTTATTGCCTTAGTATTTTGGACACTCATTTAACATAGTTCGGAAAAAGAAATGTGACCAGTAAATAAGTGAAAAAGGTAGTGTCAGCCTACTGTATCTTTCGATGGAATAGGTGTAGTAGTTTAGTGATCTCCTAGCTGCAGGAAACATCGCTTGGCCTTTTTAGCCATCTCTTTTTTATATTTGCTACTTAATACCTCCTATAGATTTTCTAGTTTGTTTTATTTTTTTTTTCTTTATTATTGGATTTCATTTGCAAAATATGCTTTGTTTCGTTTGCAGGGCCATGAGGAGCTTGATGCGGCTAGTTTGCGAGAGCATGAAGAGTTCACAAAAGTTAAGAACATTGCTACAATAGAACTTGGAAGATATGAGATTGAAACGTGGTACTTCTCCCCATTTCCTCCAGAATACAATGACTGTTCGAAACTGTTCTTTTGTGAGTTTTGTCTCAATTTTATGAAGCGCAAAGAACAGCTTCAGAGGCACATGGTGAGCTATTTCCCTGATTTTTCTTGCCTTTCTTCTTGTTGTAGAAAGAGGGAGAACTTAGGTGCACATTAAGATCACAAATTGTAAAGCTGGTTTGTATACCACACTATATTTTGAATTGGGGGGTTTCAGTATGGGAGCAATATAGTAACTTGTGTGCTTACTGCTTAAGATGCTAAGATCTTTTGGATGATCTAGAATGTCATCTCATTTAATTTCCTCAAGTTAGTGGCACATATCCTTCCTTTCTTTGGGGAGATTCCTCGTATTTGTTTGATTCTCATCTTGGGCTGCCAACCTACCGTTATACAACTGGATCAAAAGAATTACTATAGTGTCCCTTGGTAGTGTTTTCTTGGTTCTGTAGACATTCAAGGTTGTAACCATCATATCCCCATCTCATCACTTGTCCTGGTAAATAGTCCATTGTATCAGCTGTGCATTAACATTTTCATGATTGGTTGTATCTTATGCATTAGAGTTGAACACTGCAATGGTTGAGGAGGCCAGTTTTTAAACAATTTCCCCCACTTGTTAACCTTTGTTTTGTAAAATTCCCGATCAAAGGAATCTACTTCTGCCACCCTATTATGCTACACGATGTTCCATGTAGTTAGGGTGGGAACTTCTGTTTTTCCTTTTGGTATGTTTTATCCCTTTCACCTGAAGCATGCTGTTGTCGTTTTGTACAGTATCCTTCTGTATGTTGGGGGGGTCTTACACCTTCTATTTAAGCACACAAAAGTCTTTCCTGGAAGTGCTATTCTCTATCTTTCTCTCTCTATTGTAGTTTACCTGTCCCATTTAGTAGTTTGACAATGATTATTAAGTTAAGAGTAAGATTTGGGTTTTACTCTTAGTCTCTTACCTATCTAGAAAAAAGAAGAAATAATTGGTTTTTATTCTTTTGAGCGGTATGGGTCAAACATGAAGTCAAAGCTAGTTTTTTTGAAATTTTTTAAACGTTTTGTAGAGTAAAAGAAGATACTCACGTACCTTTTTGAGAATGAAGAAGTTGGAAGAATATTGAAGAACATAGGGAAAAGGTTTCCCTTTAAGAGAAGTAGACTCAGTTTTGGGATCAAATCAAATAGAAGTAGGACAATGAAATTGCTTCACAAAGGGAATAGTTATCAAATATCCTCGTCTTTCACCTTCTGATACATTCATATTCTTTTTTCTTTTCTGACTTATTTTTCTTTTATGTAGAGAAAATGCGATCTCAAGCATCCTCCAGGTGATGAGATCTATAGAAGTGGTACATTGTCAATGTTTGAGGTGAGTTCGTTGATTCTAGTACTAGTTTTCTTTCTTTGCTTTGTCCTTCACACATTTATAGGAGAACTTCATGAATATATTTTTATAGGTGTTTTATAATGTTATCGTCTGTTGGACATTTGCTTCAGGTTGATGGAAAAAAGAACAAGGTTTATGGGCAAAATCTATGTTACTTGGCCAAATTGTTTCTTGATCACAAGACTCTTTATTATGATGTTGACCTGTTCCTCTTTTACGTGCTTTGTGAATGTGACGACCGAGGTTGTCATATGGTTGGTTACTTTTCAAAGGTAAATTTCAGCTGCAAGATTATATAGGTATTTTTGTTAAGATGTTTACAGGTTCCTTTCGTTTTCTACTATGTTGCATAGTCAGGGATGATGAACTGCATAGTCATCATGTATGTAGCAGTGAGAGTAGTATTACCTTCAGTTATTTTCAACTTAGGGAGATTAATCCGCTGTTGTTGAACTGTAGACTTTTCACATCATTGTGCAACTATGGAAAACTACTTTGATTTCTTCATTAAAAAAACAAAAAAAAAAGTTACTTTGACTTGTCAGCACTTGTTGCCATTTCATACCGAGGCTAAGTTTCTTACTAGGATAGTAGCAAGGGCAAGTTTCTAACTTGTGATCTGACAGCATTTGAGAAGCGCTTGTGAGCTTCTTGCCAGAGCATTTAATGACCAATGTTACCTATGCAGTCAATTTTATATTTGAACGTTCAGAAAAGTTGCATTTTGATGTATAGGTGAAGCAAAATATACTATTGGAGTGTGTTCAGTCTGACTTCATTTCCAACTTTTACTTTAGATTAGCTGTAAATGGCCCATGAAACAAGATACTTTTGTTGCTTAAAAAGGACATCATCATAGTTCTTGAGATTTTATCTATTTCTTAATTTCTAGGACCATCCAAAATAGTTAAAAAGGAGAGAACAAATAGTAGTTAGTTTGTATTGCTTTTGTCCTGAAAAAGGTATTGCTTTTAAGTTGCAGTGCAAAAGTTTCTTCCTATCTGTCCTAACATTGGTGGATAGAGTTACCTGGTACCTGTTGTTGGTGGGAGAGTTATTTGGTACCTACTGTTGTTGGGAAGTGGCAGGTATCCCATGGAATTACTCGAGGTGCGTGCAAGCTGGTCCGTACCCCACACTTACCAAAAAAAGAAGAAGCTGCTGTGCAAAATAGTGTTGTCGGATTGAAAAAGAGAGAATTCATAGATGGATAAATATTCAAGAACTCTAGGACATTTAAGAATAGAGGTTGAATTAAACAAAAGCATAGTACAAGTTTTGAATTTGGAATGTTTATTGGTGTACGCCAACTTTGCAAGGCCTTTGGTTTCATGTCTGGATGGGTTTTGAAGCTTAGTATCTCATTCCTCGAATGTTTGGCTACCTAAAATCCAGTCCAAATGTGACTTTTCATGTTCTGATCGAAGTTTCCTTCCATATCCTTTACCAAATGGAGGTTCTTCAGTGCCTGTTGGAAACAACTCCCCGAACACAAAATATTATCTATCAATTTTTATTATTTTAAATTTGCTTTTCCAAAAACTGCCTAACACACTAAGCTTTAGTAAGTGAGATATACATCTGCTGAAAGACCCTTCTTCTAGCCAAAATTTGGACATCCTATGGCAGTGTTCTTGTATGCTCAGTCAGTGTTTTGTCGTTATTTTATCCTTATTTTCAAGGGGAGAAAACTTTGCTGTGTGGAGCAGAAATGAGTTTGATATTTAACCCAGGAACCTCCTATGGTATTGGTTTCCCCACAGAGCTATGTTAATGATTACTTTCTTTATTCTGTGCAGGAAAAGCATTCAGAAGAGTCCTATAACTTAGCCTGCATTTTGACGCTTCCACCTTATCAGAGGAAAGGATATGGGAAATTCCTGATTGCATTCTGTAAGCTCATGAACTTCACACTTTATCAAAATAATAATAATGACTTTATCAAAAGCTCATGAACTTCATAACACGTTTTCACCTGTTTCAGCAAGTGCAAGTTATGTTAATAATTTCAAAATGAGGTTAGAGAAACATTCACTTGTATGAGTTGCATCCTTTAGGGGACCCCCTTCCATTACGGATTTATCAATCAGATAAAAAAGAGGCATAAACTTTTACCTTTATTATAATGTGTATTTGTGTCTGTGTACACATTATTAATTTGTTCTTTTTGAAAGTTATATACACATATATTGTATGTGGACTTGCGTCAAACAATGACCACACGAATAATTATACCCTCTGCACTACCCTTTCTCTTGGAGTATCTCAAAGCTTAAAAACAAAATTTTGTAATTGACTGTTATTTCTTGTTTTGCTCTTTCAAGCACAAGAGTGTTGTACAGAAGGTGATTATTTTCTGGACTGTCTATTTCAATTGTTAATTTCTTCATGCTTTTGATTAGAGGAGATACATCATAATTTTCTCCTGTTGACTTATCTATTAAATATGGATATGGATTTATTGTGTGTTATGAGAGAGCCAGGGACTATATGTGATGCACAAATTATTAACTGAACTTGCGATTATCATCTTAAGAAACTTCTTTTTATCTGGATTGTTGTGATACAAGATGAAATGACGTATCATTACTTTTACCCTTATGCCTGTACTCCAATTAAATGAGCTATTTAATATAAACCTGTTGCAGCATATGAACTTTCAAAGAAAGAAGGTAAAGTGGGCACACCAGAAAGGCCGCTTTCCGACTTGGGAATGTTGAGCTATAGGGGTTACTGGACGCGTGTGCTTCTGGATATATTGAAAAAGCACAAGGGCAATATATCCATCAAGGTTTGTGTATAAAATTTTATTCTTCGTCTTCTGTTTTTCATTTATGTTTGTCTTTTTGGACTTCCATTTATGATTTAATTAGGACTAGAAGGTTGGTTCCATTTAAACCTGCCTTGGTCTGTCACCTAATGATGGATATTATCTATAATGGATTTGTCTTTTCTGTTTTGCTTCTGGTAGGAACTAAGTGACATGACAGCCATCAAGGCAGAAGATATTTTGTCCACCCTTCAGGGTTTAGAGTTGATCCAATATCGAAAGGGGCAACATGTCATCTGCGCAGACCCGAAAGTCTTAGATCGTCATCTCAAAGCTGCTGGGCGAGGTGGCCTGGAAGTTGATGTCAGCAAATTAATATGGACTCCGTACAAGGAGCAAAACTGAGCATGTATGTATTATTTGACGTTCTTTGTATATAAAGAAAATTAGCTGCTTGGGATGCACACTGATCTTTAGCAGTAGATGTAGGTCCAAGATGTTAGATTTAGAGAATCTGATCTTACTTTATAAAGGCATGTACAACTATGACGGTAGTAGTTCTGTTCAAATCAGAATACAGATTATGAACTTTGAAACCCCATAGAAGGGCTAGCGTGCAATAACTTGTTCTTGTAGAGGCAATCTCTTTCAGTTCTGCTTGTTGCTTTTCATTTTGATTGGGCAGGCGCTTTAAAGCCTTTATTTATGCTCACTCGCCATTTATTTGTGTTGTCCTGTGGTACGCAGAGTAAAGTTATATGATCTTTAGAGACTCCACAATCATTCATGGTGATACTGTATTTGCTAATGATGAGGTAGCCAGGCTGGTTGTGTGGAAAGTCTTTAGGGGGTAATAAGCGGTTTCAATCCATCCAGTTACTAAATGCCCCTGATTTTGGGTTTACTGCAATCATTCGTGGCGTGTTTTGGGTCATTTTGGTGTGCTGCCCTTTAACATTGCTCCTGTGGCACTGAACTTCTTTTCTAACAGCTTTGAAAAGTTCAGTCAATTTGTGGGGGGGGGGGGGGGGGGGGGGG